>VICI01000733.1:0-31289 GCA_019593645.1 Akabosia matsudoensis
GTCTGCAAGATATTTTTTATGAAGGACGTTAAAAGTGAGCTGGGAAATGACTTGTTTAAAATTAATTAGACATTGACTGACATATTTCTTTTATTTACGGTTTAAGAGGAGTCTCAGACAGTTTTGACAAGTAAACAAGGTCGAAAATGAAATCAGCCCTTGGAGCTCAAACATTTGGCATATCCTGAGCGTTTCCTGTGACTGTAACGGAAATATGATTTTGTTATATGTGTCCTTAACAAAATCTCTGTCATTAAAAATAAAGTCGTTTTGCGTTACTTGTTTTCCATGTTTCCCAAACCAAGGGACAACTAAGTCAACAGCTCGCCTTGCATTCGATGTACACACTACAAATACTTGAACCACGGGAGAAACTTCAGGTTTCTTGGAACGAAAAGGATCCTAAGTGAATTCTCGACGTCACTTGTAATTTTAGACCTTCAGTGTTCACGTTATCTGAGAACTCAAGAGGTTCTTCATTATAAAATGTATACTAGTTAAAGTTTCAAGTTGTTTCTACGAATTCTAATGAAGATCACTTTTCATTAGACTTGTGTGAAAAAATACAAGGCATTTTAATACCATCTCATACAACTTCACATCTCGACACAAAATGCATTTTTGGATCAGCGCACACTTTCCTACAAAAACAAACAAAATCGCTACTGTCTCGAAGATATTCCCTTGATTTGTAATTTATGTTTTTCAAACAAAAAATCATAATGAAATTTGGCTCTTTCATGGTGTAAAAATTTTATAAGAAAGCTTAAGTGCTGCATTGAATGCTGCAATTCAGCTCCATTGAAAGACACACTTCATCATTTCCCATTTTACTGCAACCCAACCTAATTTTCTCTCTAGCTTGTTATAGTGCTCTCATAATGGCAGCTGTTTTTTTTCTGCGGAGAAGCACATTCAAGTGCAAAGCACACTCACTTTCCATCGAAAAAATGGTACTTGATAGGGTTCATAAACTGAAAAGCTTTTCTTTTCAGAAGAAACTAGCTTGCTTATCTTCAGTTATAAATACCTTATTTATTACAGGGCTCTATGAAATAGTGTAAGCTGAGAAAAATTTAAAAACAGGAAGTGAAAGACTTATGATAGGAGAAAAGACGTACTACCGACGAATATCTACAAAGCACTTTCCATCCGTTTTTATGTAGTGCTTTTCCTTGCTCCTGACTTTTTCTCTCCCCAACGTCTAGTTTCGCTTTGCGTTTCGATACGCATGGAAGCGAACCCTGTATAGACGAGGAAAAAAAGTTTTTATTTAACGCTTGACAAGAAAATATGTAAGACACGTAGAGATTTTTCTTTTCTTCTCTGTAATAAAAGGCCTGTCTTTAAAAAATGGATAGTGGTAGGTACAAAACGTTTCCGTTTTTAAGATCATAGAGACAATGTTATACGTTCCGGTTGGTTGGTGAAATAACAACCAAAGGGAAAATTGTCTAAAAAAGGGTAATAGACTTGACAGTGGTAGGTACAAAACGTTTCCGTTTTTAAGATCATAGAGACAATGTTATACGTTCCGGTTGGTTGGTGAAATAACAACCAAAGGGAAAATTGTCTAAAAAAAGGGGTAATAGACTTGACTTATGAAGTTATGGTTTCTTTCGTACAAAAACGTGGTGTAAAATTTTTGAAGCGGCTCGTGATGGGAGTGCATTTGTCTATGTATTTTCAATATTTATGGGGTTCATTGATGTTTTAGAGAATGCGTAATGGTGAAAGTTAGTGCAACTTTGGCTTTTTTGGTGAGAAATGCAAGGGTTAATAGCACAATAAAGGTGGCTAACCGTTAATGGCGTGAGTCTTTCCAAAACGCGAAATGGTATAATTATGATGAACCATCGCGATACCATAAACAGACGAGCTACTTTTAAGCATTTAACATTTCAGCGTCAATTGACGTATAACGCATACTCAAACGCCCATTATACCCAATCTATTTTTCAACAATCCTCAATGAACATTGTGTCTCTGTTACAAAATCCAGTCAGAGAATAGACAACGACTACACTGGAGCAGCCGGTTGTGTTATCAGTATAAATAGCGAAATCTTTTATCCTATCGTGTCATTGTGATAGAAGGGAAGCACCCTGAGGGAGGGAAAATGCGTGTGTATCTTAGTACCACATATTTTCACATGAATATCTTGCAAACCAGTATTCTGCAGTCCAAAAAAAACATCAAACAGTTTTCTACAGAATTTTACAAGTTGATAAAATATTATAATTTTTAGAGATCTTTGGGTTTTCAACATAAAACAGAATACTGTAAGCACTCTGCTTTTACCCTTGTTTCTCTCTTCTATAATCACAAACTGAAAATGAATATAATTTTTGATGTTGAACACAATGTCGCAAGATGTATCAACGGTATAGCTCAGAGTACAGCTCTACCTCGTGTTTTTTTTTTTCATGAGCAGTCTTTTGTTTCCCGTAACATATGGCTCCCTCAGCTCTTCTTCTGTGTCAGCCGAATTGAGATCCAGAAAATAAGTTTTTTAGAAGCCATTGCTCCCAATATGCATACTTTTGATAGATATGCGTGTGTATACATTTCACTTTAGCTTCTTTGCGACGAAAAACAGTTTTAAAATATGCATAATGTCCTACTACACACTAGCTCTAGTACTCAAAGTCGTTTTAAAAGCAGCACAGAATGTTCACAGGGAACGACACACTTTCAAACAATATGCAGTTTTGAGTATAACACTATCAACTATAAGAAACTATATTACCCCCCAAATGGCATAAATTGCACATAGAGTGATGAGAAAAGAAAGGAGAAACAGCATGAACTATCTAGTCTATCTCGTCTTTTGCTGCATTCTCTACAAGAAAATTCCATCTTGTGTTTTTCTTTATGTCCTTTTATGTAAATCTATAGAAAAGTTAGAATACATAATGTCCGCATCTATATTTACTCGACCTCAAAGTCTACAAAAGGGCATTGGACTTAGTGTGATCACAGTCATCTTTGTTAAAAACAGGCCACGTTAGGTCATACTAAAAAGGTACTTTACAGCATGCTGGAGCATGATATCCTCGTTTAAGCTACACCAGACGTAGTAAGAGAAGAAGAGGCTGAGGGAAGAGAAAACAAAATTTTCTACAACATATTCACGTCATAAAATACACCATCATCATCATATCTAACCTACAAGATGCTGCGACAACGACTCGATAACTACATAAGCGCACAGAGTATATCCATGAACTGCAAAAAAATAACTTTTTCCGTATGAAGTTTTTTATATTCCATATGTGTTCTGAAACAAAATTGCAAATGTAGCCAAAACTGCAAAAAAAAAAAAACTTTACTTCCTTCATTTTCTAGAATATTCCCAGTGGTTTATTTTGAAATTCACTACATTGTACTACAAAAAATTGGGCTTCATTTGGAGTCGAATTTTTACGGGACGCAAAAATATTCAAGTTTTTTCAAGATAAAAAATATCCTTCATTTCTTGGATATTACCACTAATGAGATTTGAGTCTAAAAAGCTCTCTTAGCTCTTATTTCAGCCAAAAATATGTAAATACCATTTTTAAGGGGTTTTTTCGTGTGTTGTTCTTGAAACGTATTGGTATGTTAAACAGCTCCCTTATTGTTTCATTTCAACAGAATGTAGGTGGTCATCATATCTTAAGCAGGAGTATTGTATATCTGCCTCTGTCTCTTATATAAAACTTTCATAGCCTTCTTGACTTTTCGGCTTGTCTTTGTCTTGCCTGCACTCTCCACCTCATGCATTTAAACATAATGGAACGAATGAGTTTAGAGAAAACGAGTGGCTTGTGACCTCATGTAAGCAAGCCATAAGTGGAAACATAATATTGCTTTGATGCTATCTATTATTTTGTGTGTTACCTTCTATTACTACAACTTACGCTATTTTTTTCGTGTCAGTTGTGGGAAAATGGAAAATAAAAGTGAATAAGCGGAAATGAATAGGAGATCAGCGTTCCGTAGGGATGGATTGTTTTACATAATATATTCAACGGTGCACGAACGGAGGAGCACACAAGTGTGTAGGTATCCTCTGTGGATAGGAAAATAATACGCGAGAAAAGCCAAAGAGGTGTAAATGTATTATAAAACATATTGTTCTCATTTTTGCATATCTATTTTATTGTATAACCATCCGTAAAATAAATTGCATTGAAATTCTATCTATCTCTGGTGGAGAAAGTCAAAACCGTCAGAAGGTTCTGTAGCGAACAGGCGCACAGGGTAATACACGCATGTTTATGCTTACTACTGTTGCTGTCAGTTCCACATCATATCATAAAACGCTTCACACTCTAGTATTATCTCGTCGCTTTTCCCTGCGTATGTAAAAGAAATGTCTATTATTCAGCAAACAAAAGCAGTCAAAGACCGTCATCGATCGTGTTCTATCAACATCCGTACGTTCGTCCTCGTCATCAGAAATATTCTTTGAATATTTTAAACCGATGTCAGTGAGGGCTCGAAAATCTTTCGGTTGCAGCACCGCTAATAACCAAATCTACAGACGGATATTGGTCTACACCAAAACTTAAAAATGTTGAAATATGCACGGATGTTTTTACTAATAGACACCTTGCCGCTACTTCCAGAGCGACAGTCTTGCCTTCCAAAATGCAAATTCACGCCTTTAAAGTAGGTCCTACAAAATAAAAACAACAAATATTTTGCTAGCGTTCACTTTGTAATCATGCCGCACAAGGAATAGTGTAAAGCTCGTTGTATTTTTCTGGCAATAATAGGAAAAAAACTAAGCTAAAGCAAACTCTAGTGGGGGACTAGCGGCAAAAGTTTTATAAAAATGAGAAGCCAAGCTGAGAGACTGCTCCGTTGAGGTAAAGAGAAACAGGCAAAACTATATATTTTTTTCAGCTATAATACTTTTTAGGTGATGATATTATTATTATGACGGCAGCTGCTTTCCCCGATGTTAGTCGGGAAAAAGGCAAAAGATAAAGATAATAGCGGTTTTCTCCTTTTTTTGCTTAGGAAATAGGATAAACTAGGAAAATGTGGGCTCATAACATTATAGCTTAGGGAAAACTACAAAAGCTTTCTCTTGTCTTTTTTTCTCTGTCCGCTCTTCTAAATCCAGACAGACGCTATACATTTTCCCCCTGTTATCATCACTGGAACACACAGTGAACCACTTAAAATAGGTTGAAATATATACGCTCCTGTCTAGTAATTCATATAGTTATGGGACGTTATTACGGTTTTGGTATGCTGATCATTATGTCGTTGTGCTAAATGAAAATAGTGGCTTTTTGCATATATCCGCGAATATTAGGTTCGTCGAGAAGTTATAAAAGTAGTATAAATGTAGTACAAGTGACAGTATTTTTCCTGTATCTTGGCTGGAAAGTCGAGAGCGGTAACTGAGATCAAACTTTAGTCATTAGTTCTCCGTCTAGCTTCTGGGCTGGCGGTGTGGCTTTCTCTTGTCATATTCTCATTTTGCAGCACAGCCGCGATAAGGCTTTAGTCATGAAAGATATCCTTGTCTGGCCAGTTTTAGCATACGACTACAGACTCAGGCTCATTGTTTCAGCGGGCGTATAAAAACAAAAACCAGTGGTGTCTTTTATGTAAGAATGTATAACGCAGTTAATCTGACGGGGATACTATCAAAAATCATGATCCTACTTTTTATTCTTGAAATATCCGTCTTTTTATATAAAACCATAGTTTACGCAAATAGATGACTTGTGTGAACTGCTAAACGAAAGAAAGTTTGAATAGAATGCTGTTTTCCTTATATTTTTTAATTGATGTACACATCTCATTGTTTTGGAGTTTCAAATTATGTAGTGGTTTTGTTTACTTCAAAGATGTACTAGTGATGGTGCAAATTTCCAGGTAGCAATCCGCCTAGTATATTATTTGTGTTTGCGAAACTCTAGCTTCTGGTAAACGCTCTGACTTTTCGGTTGAGATCAATCATCATTACTGCCATTATATTTCCTCAAGAGGTTATTTTTCTATACATCCAGTATTTCAAGTGTAATCATTTGCGGCAACTCGGTCAGTAGAATCGACACAAAATGCACGATTGACTCCCAAGCACTTTGTAATTGTCTGGCTAAAAAGGAAACATCATTTTTGATTAGCTGTCTATTGAAATAGTCATGTTTGTGGAGTCGCTCAAGTGAAAATTGTTGTTGAACAAGTGCCTGAAATACTTCGCAGGGTTCAATTAGAGGCAATAAATTATGTAATTTTGTGTAAGTAGCTGGCACAGGGCTCGTCCATCAACGTAAAACTCTAATACCTAAATGTGTACTTATGAAATTGGAACAGGTGTTTTGTGTGAGAGAAAAGGCTTGTCCACTTTTTTTGATGGCTGTTTGCATTTCAAGTGGAAAGCCTTGCAAACCATTTCCTGTAGTACTGAGTTGAATACCAGAGCTACATACAATAATCTTCTTAATGCAGTGGACTGGTGGACGTATTGTTATTTAATTTGAGGAGATAAGAGCGCTTCCCGTTTTTGAGTGGGCTGTGCAACCCAAGCCCACTAGGTTTTAATGCAGTGCCCACTTGTAGCAAAATGTATCAAAGTGGCGCGTAAACGACAGTTGAGTATTTTAGGCAAACTCTCGCTTTCATCTTTAATAAAGATAAAACATGTTTTCACTCTTGAGTATACATATGATGCCAGTCTCAGTTTGTTTGCTTTCACTCCTCGACTAAATTAATTGCTTCCGGATCTAAAATACTTTCCATTTTCATAATAATGTGTACTGTTAAAATCCTATCTACAGCTTCAGTTTATTTTTCCTCTTATTAAAATTGAAGCTATGCCTGAAAATGCAATCTCAAGACTGTAATAATATCCAATTCACGTGAAAAAGTTTATCGATTGCTGACAAAGCTCGTTTCAAGGTTTCCTCACTGCGTATCACTTTAATTAATCCTTTTTATAAAAACCCGCACGACTATTCATACACGTTTCCTTTCGTAACTGGGTACATATGTGCTATCTTCTTGTTGGACGCTTTGGAACTTTCTCTCATTCTTTAAATTAGCAGACCTTCAGAAAACGTGATAGAACGCTGACCCATGCATGTCTACACAGCCACCTTAAATTATCCAGAGTTCCTATTTGTAATTGAACAATGTTTTACATCTTTTTTATGCCTTTCCATTTTATTATACTTAAATCTAATTCCCAAAACCCCTCGTCGTCTTTAAAAAAAGGCACATGCCTGTACGTTCGGTAATGAAGGTCGTGACTGTACAGAATGAGGGATTACTGACGCAAAAATAAGGCTCTCAATAAGAACAGGCAGAAATAAGGCAAGTAAGGAAAATGTATCGCATATACACCCTGGGAAGATATAGATCCACACCAAGACTTGAATGCTCTCTTTCGTGTTTCATTTCCCAAGTTTGTGTTTTGCCTTTTTACTCTGAGGCTGAAGAAGAAGGGAATAAAAAGTGGTTACTCATTTGCCATCTTGCTTTTAAGAGGTTTCCGTCACGATGAGAAGCGAAAATGGACTGGAAAAACGTATACAAAAAGGCGGACAGGACAAGGGAGTTGTTATATCTAGCGTACACATGGATAAAACGATGATGTGCTGCTATGAATGTAAAATACGCTGACCTCTTTAAGATTATCACTTATACCAGACAGGGAAGTAACCTTTTCTGGTGATGAAGTTTCTACTTTTTTACTTTATTATAGGTATCTAATCATAATAATAATGATGGTTACTACTTCCCGCCCCTCTCTATTCTTACAACAAACCTGCTCACACGGCCATTTTGGTTGTTATATTTTCACTGAATTTGAAGAAAAGCTCACTTCAATATGGTACAATTTCAGCCCTAAAACTTGAGAAAGTTTTAAAGGAAACGGCGAGAAAGGGACGAACTCTATCCTGTCCATTTTATAACCATCTTCGAACCAAATTTTTTTGTATGCATTTCACGTTTTATGCACCCTTACGTCTGCTTTCTCTTTTTCCCTCGGACAGAAAAGGTATTCAACCATTTATAATTCTGTAGCTGGCTAATGGTAGGCGGAGGAGAAAGACAGATTGTAGAGTCAGACAAGCCAGCAATTAAGTAAAACTCATTCACCACCCTGCACGGCAACCATATTGACGATCATTTTTGTTTGTACACGGACCAGACTCGCCCACTCTAAACTTACCAGTCCATGGGAATATCGTTTCTCCAATTACTTTTCAATTGTGCTGATATATTTCATATTTAGTACTCTCACTTTCTCCGAAACAGCCTTTACCACAAAAACTCTTACATTCACTTAGCCCAAGTAGTAATAAAACATGTACGGTGTATTTTATTAGAAAACCACATACACACAGCCCCCGCTAAAAGATCCCCGTTACCGTAAATAACCCAGCATGGAACATGTCATAACTTTTGACTGAATGAATGAGCCACTATGAAAGGGGTTGATGACGATGGATATTTATTTAACCATGCTCCCTCGTCGGGCTTTCCAGCTGAGCCTCATAAAATGGAAAGGATCACACATTCAAGAGAACAAAAAAAGTAAAAGTTGTTGCATAAATTTTAAAACTTAATCCGGCCCATAAAGTAGTGTTCAGGACGAGAAGTGGCAAAAAGCATCAGCTGCGAACACTCACATATGCAACACATCGTTTTAGGAGAAAGCAACTGCAGACGGCAACACTTTCCACTTTCATTTTGAAATGTAAAACGCACTTTGCCCTGATCATACATGATGCATCACTTTCACTAATATTTTATCCAACATTCATGGTCACTGCCGTAATAATTCCAGGAGTAAGCCGTCTTTTGAATTTCTAATGTTTTACAGCTTTTAGAAAATATACATCAGTTTATTCATCGCCGTAACCACCAGCTCATAACCGCTTCGTTTCTACTAACGTTTATACACCCCCAAACTAAACTGTTACATCCCCATACGGGTCTATTGCTGGTGCTAAAGTACGTAGAGTTTCCGAGGCTTACTTAGATATGTTAGAGGTGAATTAAGTTGCAATAGTTTCTAGGCACGTCTGACTCTGAGATCTGAAGTGCGTAAGCTTTTCACACTACCAGAAATAAATTACAACTCCCACGCTAATGCAATTTTTCATAGAATTTTACCCGAGAGAACGGGCGTTTTGTAAAGGATCTCTAGAGTGCAATTCCAGAAACGAAAAAAAAAGTTAATTTATTTGGACCGCAGAGTGGGTAGGTTACGGAGGTACAGTACCTTCCAAAAACGAAAGCCGTTTATCTCGCCAAAAGGCTGAACTTTTTCCTCAATAGTTGTAGATATCAAAATGGCAGTCGTGTATATTGTCTCCAGATATAGATTGTAGGGAAATTGATTACAAAATACTTTGAACCAGTCTTCTACCAGTCACTCCTTAATAGCTTTTTATGCTTATCTAATTTCCCATTAAGGAGTTGTGTAATATAAACAAAACGACGGTATAGTATTATTGTTAGTGTTATACATTTTTCTCCAAAATGGCATGGCTGTTTTGCGCCAGAGAGAGAGAGAAAGTGATTTGAAAGAGAGAAGCAGATTGGTAATATGAGACACAAGTTGCCATCACAAACACGTTTTTGAGTGTAGCCATAATAGGGAAACTGCTCTCGTAACCATTTTGTATTATTATTTTTCCTCGATTGTTAGTTGTTTTGTTTTGTTTGGCCGTATAAAAATGGGATGTTGTCGCAAGAGCTGGAGCTGGCAAATGGCCCAATAATATATTCAAATTGCATTGTTGTTGGTTTTACTAGAGTACTACAACATTTTGTCTGAAACGGAAGTGGTCTCGTAATATTTTAATCAATTATTTACATCTAGATAGAGTTGAGTTGCATGTCCTCGTGTGCGGGCAAAAATTGGCCCGATGTTGGTAGCTGTAATTGTGAGAAGCTTTACACGTCTTACTAGTTTTTGGAATAGACACAAAAGGACAAATGGTACTATAATTTTCCAATACATGGTTAAAATGAGTAGCATTCTTTTGAATGTCATTCACCTGCGGAATATCTAAATAATGTGAAGCCCAAAATGAATGATAACTGTTTCTAATACTTTTCACATTTTTTCATATTGGTAGCGAAATTGAATTGAAGACCTTTATTCTGAGATACCAACATTTAGGAGACACCCACATGCACACAGCTGTCAAAAACTGACGGTCTCGTCGATTAGCAGTTATCAGACAAAATTAAATGAACGGACAGGTTACACGACTCGGTTAGTTGGGAATACTCCAATTGGTAGCTTCAATGCCAAAAATCCCAAAACAAAAAGAGAACTTGACATTCTTGGCATGCGGGATCGAAATCAATGATACCCATGGAAATAACAATCGCTGGTCAGTACACTAAACTTTGTAAGTGTACCTCCGAAAGACAAATGAAAGTTTCTGCTTTCATTATTAAAAATTCAATTTACGTATCCAAGCTTTCAGCGGAATCATAGAGGCAACATCGTGAAATTAGTAGAAAAAAAACTCATTCTGTTTGATCATAGAAAATGATTGTTTCTGGCAAACAAGGGAAGTTGACACTAATAGCATTGACAAAAGAAAGCAGGACCCAAATGCGAGCAACAAGAAGACAAGATACTTGGCTGACTAGAGATATACAGACAAGTTTCAGATTTGAATTTCAGGTCTTTTTTTACCTATGTTCTCCAGGATCAAGTTGCATTTTCCTTCATGAAAAATAGATTCTCTTTTTACTTTTCAATAAAAGAGAAGAACAAGACTACGAGGTAGACCTAAGCATGTCCAACTTCATCAGCAGCCTTTTTCTTTATTTTTGTACTCAGGTTCATTTCTAAGTTGGATGGCGTAGGTTGTAAAAAGCAAACTCTGCTTGAATTGAATAAGTAGTTCACTACAAGTACTCCTAAAAAGAGCCAGATAGAAAACTCATTTGATGGGTGAACTCAAAATGAAACGAGAGGATCGGATTCTTGGATAAGTAGCAAGGGTGAAAGCATCCTTGCAAACATTTTCATTCCTGTCTATACTCCGTCTTTCTCTTCATAATGAAAGAATAGCACATGCATCCGTGAAAATAAAAGGCACTGAGGATAGAACAAGAAAATGTAAGAAGACAGGCTTTGTGTACGAAACCTCCAAGTGAAAATGCTAAAATACAGAAGCAGACTGTTGGCTTAAATCTCGCAAATTAGAAAGAATGGAAAACAGAAGTACACACTTCTTGTTGCTGTTTTCTCTTCCAAATGCGAAATCACTGGTACATTTTATGCTATTGAAACGCAAGGACATGCTGTGGGAAGCACAGTACACCATAAAATGTTAATACGTTTAGCGTGTGATGATTAAGATGCAGAGGAAGAAACATAAGGAAACGCAATGTGTGTGTCTTTTTTTGGATTGGTTTTCACTGAGACTCAGCACGGCTTAAGGTAAACACTATAATATAGCTTATTGCCTTTTGTCTGGAAGCAACTAATGTCTACTCTAAGCACGTAGCAGTATACATGAGTTGATAATGAAAGAAAGAAACTTCAAATCGGTCACAAGACCGGCTGAAAAGACGAACATACGCGTATACAAAGAGAGAAAGCATTGGTGTAAATTCCAGTGCACAGTAAGTAGTCCTAGAAAGAAAGTTTGGCAAGTTAAGAATTCACGAGTATCCCTCGTTTTACGTTTCAAGACGGAAAGAATATATCTCGAGACAGTTTGGGTCCGTTAAGATGTGTTCGAAAACAGAAATAACAGCCGCTGCTTTTGCAATAATACACCTCTTACCGTCCCAAGATTTCCTTCTTTTCGCAAGTGTTTAGATGAAATGGAAGACGAGAAAAAGGGGTTGGAAAATGTTGTGAAAAGCTAGACATATGGACAGGTATAGAAAACGACTAAATGGGATGGGTATAGACAACTTCTTCTATTTTTCTTCAGCTTTCATGCATGCAACTCTCGTGCTCCTTTTTTTTCTCAGTTTTCTTTCATTTCCCCTTGGGATTAGCCTTTCACTCAAAATTACTATAGAGTCAAATTGCAATAAAAATGGAGGAAACGGAATTGGATTAGACTTGTTGGTGGATGAATAAGAACCTGAAGTGGTTGAAAAGGCAAAAAATACTAGATATAACTGATATACAGCACTTTCACTCACCAAAGCCTGGTACCTAATCTGGAAGTCATAAATTCATGGCCCTGAATTCAAACTGAACTCATATTGAACCTGATCTACAGTGAGCAAAATTACGGTACCAAGGGCTCAGTAATCTCAGTTTCATAGTATCATGTTATCTCTCCGAACGTTTTTTTCACTTTGGCCATCACTACACCGAGCCGTTTTTTATATGAACATATAACCTATAAAGACTGGTAGTTTTTAGTGGTTGTCTTTCTCATGATCTATATGTGAAGCTTTTCAAATATTCATTTTTGAAGGATTTTTCTATTCTGTGGTAGACTCCTATGTTTATTTAATCCATCAAGATTTATCTTCATTCTTCTTCGTCTTATTCGCTCTACTTCTACGATCTCTCGACAGTGATTGGGAAGCAGTTGACATTGCGACATTTGATTTACTTGATGCACCTGATCACTTTCCAAAACATAAAATCGTTCGTCTTTGCATCCGCTTGCTCTTGCAATCATTTGGGAAAGTTGTCTGAGCACTCGTAAACTCTCCATCTCGGCTCTTTTTGTCAATAGATTTGGTAAATAAACTTGAGAGTTAGATTCAAAAGCGGGAAACTCTTCCTTTGAGGATAGTTTATTTGGAACGGGCATGTTGAGTCGATTTTTCTTTTTTTGTGTTATCTTAAAGGTTGGAAAGCTTTACTTTATGCCATGATAGTCTCAACAAAATTTTAGCAGAAAAAACTTCGAATATTACGCAACACTGCTTTTCAAATTGAAAGATTCCTGTACTAGATTTAGGTACAGAAATGCTCAATAGGGGTAGGTGAAACGAAAAGGAAATTCAGCCGAAATATTTCCATAGACGAAAACAAGAAAGCAAGACAACGTGTAAGTGACAAATTGTCGTAATAATGTAACTGTTATGGTATCGAACGGTTTGTGTTGTTCTGTTGGCCAGGCCTGCGTGGTATTTGTGTACCCGAATTGGATCCGAACGAAGGGCAAAATTCAAGCTGAAAGTTTGTTTTTATGGTTTTGTACCTTGATCGGTTTTTATGTATCGTGTTTTTCTGTCGCAAGCCGTAATAAAAGCATTTATTTGTAGTTTCGGTTGAAATGTAACAGGGAAAGCATCTAAACATAAGGACTTGTATTTTAAGGTTCACGTATTCTAATCTTTTGCATATTCATTTATAAGTTGTTTTTCTGCAAACTTGCAAAATGTATTACATTGGAGTGTGTCCATTCCCCTATCGTCTAATTTTCCATATAGTTTCCTTTGTTTAGTCATCCGTGATATTGTACGAAACCCTCGAGTAGACCAGCCCTAATCGGGTTGGAGAACATTTTCCATGCTCTAGATAAAGCATATTGGGCCTTTTCTAATCGACACTAATAGCCCATATAAATGCATCGCCCAAAATGCCTTTATGATGTCATATCTGCGGATGGATGACTTAGTCTGTATCCCTTCGACTTTGTATGCGATCCGGGTGTCCTTAAATAACTCGGCATACACTAACACATACACACTCGAAAAATATAAACCTACGCTGCCTTTTGTTATCTTTATGGTAGTGATCCTGATGTATCGAGCCCTGGGTCAAAGAATCACGCACCCTTTATTCAATTCCTGTCTTCTCAGTCCGTATTGCCTTACAAAAAGAATGGAGAGCTTTTCCAGTTATTCGCTGCAAAAAAATACGATGCGTAATCGGTTCGCATTCCGAACTTGTCTACGCGGTTTCCAAATTACATCACGTTTTTAGCGATGCGTAGCCCTTATATTTGTAGCCGCCAGAAGACTGCACACATTTAGTAAATAACATTTTGTGACGTGCGTAGAGACTTGTATAAAACATTAGCCATTAGCTCAATCACTTGTTTGGCATATTAAGTGAAAAATCTCTACTTCAAAACAGATTTATGACATGGTAGACCATGTCCTCGTAATTTTGAAACGGCAGATGAATTCCTAATTAAAACACACAATACATTACCAGTTTTCCTTTATGACTGTCCCTTTAGTTTGTATGATACGCGACTCAAAATTTATACTTTAATTAAAGCCAAAAGGTGTATGATATCCATTGGCATGCTTTATTTGCAATCGTAAATCTTGTTGGCTGTCTCGAACTGGTTTCCAATGACTCATTACATATGCCTACTAGGAATTGCGATTGCACAACACTCACTAAATTTCGCTTTCAAGGAGCATCCATCGGAAAAATGGACCTCCAGGGAGGGCAATAATGTAAACTTTATAAAGAACGCCCCGGCCAAAACTGGAAGTTTCCTTCTCGGCCTCCGGCGAAATTTAAATTTTGTTTCAATTTGTTCTAGTTTCGATTTCCTTACTTAAATTCAATCGTTACTAGATATTCAGGGGCAATTTCATTTCCAGTGGCTTGTATTTCGTCATTTTCTGTTACTAAACGTTTATAATAGCCTTGCCACTATTGTGTGCTTGATTGTGCTTCTTCAGAAGTTTTACGGTAAATACGGCCTTGTTTGCCCAGAGAAATGTGCGAGAATGATAAGCTCTGTGATATACGTTCCATTTTTCTTATATTGGATTAGAAATCTTCTTCTCTTGTATTTGTCACGTTCGGTCTCAAGAACAAATGCTGTAAGCAGATACACAACACATGAAAGTATTGGCGTTTTATTTTCTATTTTCTGGTAGAAAACTGATGAGCAGATGATGAAAGGGTAAACAAGTGACACATCTTGCAAGTGGAAGGCTTTGGTCTAAAGGTGTCGGCTTGTTATCGACCAAGAAAAAGAAAATCTCGTTGAACACACTACAATTTTCCTTATATTGGGCTGCTTTCACACTAGAGCGTCATCTTGTTGGGCTTCCTTTCGACGAAAAAAATCTCTGTTTACATCCAAAGGAAAAACCTCGTAAAAGTAACCCAAAAACCAGGTTTCACGCCCTATCGTCACTAGTTTTAGACAGTGCGACAAAAAAAAAACGTAACTGTGTAGTAGAAGGGAAAGCAAATGGGATTTGATTTTCTGGACACTTTGTATACCTATATATCTATACTAAGTATTATACGTAACTGTCACCAACTGCATTTCCCGTAATACACATTCTGATACATGACAGGGGGAGATTTCGGTTCCAGTATTTACTAGAGCGGAGCCCATGACAAAGTGAATTGAATTTTGAGAGTAATGACTCCGCGTCCTGTTTTGATTTCAAAGTAAAAACTATTTTCCCGTAACCGATACCATAATAGAAAGCAGTTCCTGCGAATAGTTAATGAGATCACAGAGGACGTATAGATTTTGTACATGGGCGAGCAGAGCAGGCTGTTTCTATAATCATTTATTAGCATGCCACGTAAATATTTATACGACAGCTATTGTTCCATTGTTATTTTTACTTGGAAAGGGAGAAAATAGTTTTATGTTGGAATTAAAAGATACCGAATTGCTTACAAAATAGTCTGAATGAGGAGGAGGAAGTGTGTAGGCAGCTCTGGGGAAAGTTTTCGCACACAAAGACCCAGCGAGAATGAAAGTTGATGTTGATGATAAAAGTAATCTAAGATATTAGCACACGGTTGAGTAGATAAGAATTGAGGAGCATGTCAGCTTTCAGCACGTCTCGGTTTTACGCTCATACTTTTGCCTTCTTTTTTTCTCTCTGGGTTGTGTAGGTATTTTCCTCTTTCTGTTTTTTGTTTGAGCAGCGAAATAGAAACAAGTTTGTTTGGATGAAATGTGAAAGTGTTTGTGTGTGAATGGTGCGTGCATCAGTGCACATGTATGAGAGAGTGTGTACACGTAACAACGTATAGGGCAATTCCTAGAAATGCAGTTCCACTAAGAGAAAATTGGGAATGTTAAAGTACTCGCGTGGGAACGTTGCGATGACAAAAAAAGTAATACAAGAACTACGTTTTCGTTTGACAGCACAAAAATACTCACGCATGTTAATACTCCTAAGTGCGCTCTTTTCTGACATCATAATATTTTATGCGTAAAGTCTTGAGAAAAGTCTTGATTAAGCATCCGTAAAGAGAATAAGAAAACAAACAAAACATATTTTATGTGAAAATGTTTCGCAGTAAAGCATAATTTTATCACCTTACAGTTTTGTTACTAAAAATAGAGAGGTGATTTTTCCCGATGCCTAGCTTCTGACAATTACATTTGGTTACTGAAGGAGGTTTTTACGCACGAAATGGTCTATTTTGGTCGATTATTTTTCTAGAAAAGACGCACATTTCTTATTTTTACACGAGTACAATTATACTTTTTCCTTATGTGCTTGTTCTATAATTTCCTTTCATGTGTGATAACGATAAGAAGCCGCTATATACAGCTTCAAGAGTGCGGTTGTACACGCTTGCAAAGTAGCAAAAGCATTATTCGTTTTTGCAACATGGACCAGTTCGTTTGTTTTTTATGCGATTATTATTGTGGCTTGAAATTAGTCACTTATTAACGTTGATCCTTTAACTTATTAGTTGACAAAAAAAAAACTTTGTGACTAACAATATCATATGGTCTGTTGATGAAATGTACTGGACGGACAGACAGACAGCACTTACGATCTTGTATAGCAGCTCTTGCTACTTAATAATAACGAAACGACTGTCATAGAATGCAGTGAAACTCAAGTAATAAAACTTTTTCTTATGTATCAGAATGCACAGTGGTAGAATAAGTTTGAAAAACAAGGTATTAATACAAAAATAACTGGCAAAGGGTACGGCTTTTCAAGCTTCTTTCCACGAAAATAAGACCCGATTAGGTTTATTTTTTCTGTACTGCACCAAACTAGCATTAAAACTTGTCAATTCCTTCCGGAGCTTTTCGTCAGTAAAAGCTGAGCAATCATGAGAACGAAAGTTTTTAGTTCAAGTGTGCTTTCTCTTCCATCCAGGGAAAAACTCTGAGAGACCTTGGTTATTAGTAATGTCTGGTGAGGTCATTAATGACTGCTATTTTTGCTTGTTTGATAGCATTCCAGTGCAAAGTCAGGGATACCAGCGTATTCCCTGATGGCAACAACCATTGTCATATCAAGTTTGGCGTTAATATTGAATGCGTAGATCGTTAAAAGCTGCTCAAGCAAGGTGCAGTTTTGCTTTCACCGAAAATGGTAACCTTGTTAGAACTATGTTTCCTTGGGCGGAGGTGAATGACACGGAGACACGTCTTGAAGATGTGTGCAAGAACCTCTCTACCGTTAGAGTTTCTTGAAAAAGAAAGCAAGAGAAAGGCTCTTTTGAGATTAATTGGGAAGTTGGGACCTTATTGTTTGTTCCTTAAATGATTTTTTTCTATTTTCACCAGTAGCGAGAAAGAATATTGATTTTCCTTTAATAGCTTTTTCCTCTCCTCTTTGCAGTGTTGTCTTAATTTGTAAGCTGTTTGCGAATAGCACCAGGGAAAATAAGGAACAGGAAAAAAAGCTTGAGTTGTACACATTTTCCTCTTTTGCTGTGCTTTGCTCTAGGTCCTCCTCTGAAAGTGGTGGAATCGATTGAAAGTGAAAATTGATACAAAGAAACATGCAATATAAAATAGATGGAAATTCTGCAAATTGGTTTCTTTAATAAATAAATAGCCCATTAGTTTCGTGTTGAAAAAGAAAATAAATTGACAATGTAATTCTGTCATTGAGAAAGGACACGATTTTTTTTTATTTGCAAAACAAACCAGGCTAATTTTCGGCCATACATATTTCATACAGGACATGTTCTTGTGTGCATTTCTGTATCCTTCAAGTTGATCGGACCATTTGCCCTCTTCTAACTTCAAACTTGGGTATTGACAAAGAAAAAAGATTGAGTTTTTAAATTAATTATGGGAATTCATTGGATAAAATTAGAAATTTATGAATTGCATAAAACGAGTTAAATCTTTGCCAAACTTACGTTTTTTGAGTGCTTTTCAACTTGAATACCAACCGGGATTTTTTTTTCATTTCGAGCTGGTGTTGCCATCCAGAGCTGGAGTTCATCTTGAGACACAGCTTCTTATAATTATAATTGTCTTATGCATGCTTTAATTATTTTAGAGAAAATCGTCAAGTACATCCGCAAGAGAATGTTATTCTACTTCATGCTTTGTATGTTTCTTCCCCTTGAAATAATTATTATTACACAACCGAGTGAAAATGTTTCATGAGGGCATATTTCATCAAGTTTACTACCTGACTGGGAATGGAATGTATCTCACAAAAAAAAACAAAAAAAATGGTTTCAATGCCGGAGGGACCACGTGCAGAGATCATTCATTAAACAAACAAAACAACTGCAATTGTCTGAAAATTTCTTATATTGCAAAGTTGACAAAACTCACAGTTCACTGCATTTTATTATTCCTTGGCTAAAATAACAAAAAAATGTATATTTTGTACAATATTATACATTAATACATAAAACCACCGAATACTATAAAATTTATATTAATCCAACATGTATTGTATGCACACGCTATGCTTTGCAAACCAGTCTTGTTTCATTTACAAACCAGCGTGGGATTCTGCCTTTTCCTTTAAAATATTGTTTATGAAACGAGAAACAGATTACAGAAGTCCTGTAGAGCACACGAGCATACACACAGCAAGAACACCTTTTGCCACCTGGCATGATTAAAATTCGGTCTTAATAGTTATTTTTAGTTACTTTAAATTAGAAGTTTACGGGATTGCTGTCAGAATAATGACGACGTAGAGTTCCACCCACACAAAACAACACTGTTGCCAAAAATAATGTTAGCCCTGCAATTAGGCAGTTTCTTGACAGGTTGAATGTCTGCATCGTTAAGAAACTTTGTCCGTTCATTTTATATGTATGTATATAAAAATTATTCCAAAACGAGTATACATATCTATCTTACAAAATACGTATCTGGGAAGGGATGTGTGGTATATTATATTATATTCATGTATAATTTAATTTCTTGGAATGAAGCAAGAGCAAAGACAATTTTTAGCGCTGCCAAGAACTTATCTTAACCCTTGGCAGTCGCAGCTGGAACTCTCAACTTTCATTTCATTCACAATTCTACGGGGCAAAATGTCCTACAAATGTCACCTGTGAAAACTACGTTTTGCATTGGAATTTCTACGTAAAATAATTTGTAAAATAAAAAGATTTTTTGACTAGACGGTTGGCTGCGTGAAGGAAAAAAAGGGCATTGGATGGACTCATCGATGTACTATGTACGCCGACCGCGACTTGTCGGTCGTCGCGTACCAAAATAAGCGATAAGCGCTGGCCCTGTATGCTTTCTGGCTCCAATTGGTGACGACTGTGAGGCGTTAATGATTCCACTGGGTTGGAGAATTTTGCGGGTGTCTCGGAAGCCAAAGGCTCGCTGGATTTTTGGGATCTCTTCGGCCGGAACTGGATAGCCTTGGTCCAAGAGAAACTGAGCCACAGCTGCACGAAACATTACCGGATATTTATTAGCAAATATTAGCAGCCACTGTGGCAACTTTTCCTTTTGGTATTCTGAGCAGACTGGGCAGTCCCCAAAAAGAGCTGGAAAAAGCCGGGCTGCAAGTAAATATTAAGCGGAAAAAATATTAGTCCATGGGACAACATCATTTTGAAAGAAATTGTAGTTCATATCTGCCATTTTTCACAAGTCAAACTTGTGTGTAGCGGCACCCAGTTATAGTGACAATCCTCTATAAAGTACATTTCCCATGATATCATATCATGCAATCTTGTAGCTACTATACAGTAGCTCCCGTTCATGCAGTACAGCTCATGCTAATATTATGTCCAACTTTGAAAAAGAAATTTGTCTGTTTTGAGAGGCATTAGTATGCGCTGTGCACGTATTGCTTACGTTTCAACCATCTTCCAACCAAATCACACGGCTCGTCATAAATAATACACATGATTTGGATCCTCATCAGCCTCGCGTTTCGAAAGTAGAGCTCAATATCGAGATAGTCAATTTGACTCTGATACGTGAGCGGATGTAGGGTACCTCTGTAGGAACAAGTAGACAGAACATGACACGATAATACAACAAAAGCACTTGACATGACAATCATAATCATCCGTCTGCTCTCGTGATTTCTCTTGTCACAATGAAATCTCCTCGTTGCCAGCATTTTGAATAAAATATGTATTTTTTTCGTCTGTATCACTTCCACAAAAAATATAGATCAAAATCTTCACTTTTCACTTCAAATACAAGAGTTCTTGGGCTTTGCACTTTGACACTTTTTGGGGTTTTAAGGCTTTTATACAAAAAATGTGCAACTTGAGCAGAAAATGTTTTTCGTCCAGATCAAAGTCAGAGTGTTTTTCTTGCCAGTAAATTCTTCTGACAGCATTATTGCATCAACTTTTCGATGATGTTTCCTTACACTTGCTGCTTTTTTCACTAATGGCTTGGTCATAATTTTTCAGCTAACAAAGTTACAGCAGAAAACCCATTTCTTTTACAGAGTCCACCCTTTTACAATCTTGAACTTGCACTTTGTAACCTTACCGCTTAACAAGAGTCGATTTTGTGCATGCTTTAGGGCGCTGATGTTAACGAGTTTTTGGGTTTCGCAAATGAATAGCTTGGGTCTTCCTCTTTGTACTAGATAGACTCAAAAAATCCTCTTGGACACCAAATTATTTGACAGTGTGTCCAGAGATGCTCGCATTTCGCGAAAAACTGGTCAGGTAACTTTTCGTATAGGTATAAAATACAATTGCTGTGTTGGACCAGAGTGCAGGTCTCGATTGATTTGTTGTTGTGCACAAAAATATTATAATCTTATAATGGGGAAGAACTGCAATGTAGATAGTGGTATTGAGTTGATTAAAGTCAACAAAAAATATATTAGAAAACAGGATTATTTATTACAAAAACACATTTTTAATGCAGAAATCGACAACGTCATGTGTTATGCTAGTTTGCCTGCCGAAAAAAAAACTAGTTGATTATATAAGGTTGATTGCATATATCGCATTATGAGGTTACATTATGTCTTGGGTTTATATAACTTAGTACATGGGTGATTGCATGATCATTAAGACACGTGATAAAACCGAGTTTTGCGTCCAAAAAAACTCATAAAAACACATCTTTTATGGAATCCTTACGCGCCAACTCTCAATTACTTTAGTACTGCAAGCAATTTGGCAGACGATTTGACTTCCAATTTTTTTGATTGGACACTAATCCAAAATGATATCCTACCAAAAAATTCCAAGCTACTGTAACAATAAATACTTCCATCTGTAACAAGTCGCTGTAAATTCTTGTCCATAAATTAGATCATTACTGTATCCGTTCACTGGTCAAACCTATCGTAACGAACCGGATGTACACTCTACCTACCACCTAGTTATCGGAAATGAATTTTAGTTGATATTTACTGTCGACCTTAACTTGACCTTCCAGAAGTTATTACTACGACAGATAGTAATTAGTCTGAAGACAAGTTTTACAAAGTGCACCGTGTGTGCAGGTGTAAAATGAAGTGTGCGCTCTCAGTATGATAAAATTTATTGAAGACAGTTGTACTCTGCATTCAAATGAGATCCCTGTCCTGCTACAATAAAAATTGTCTTTGGCAAGTCAAATTCGTGACAAGTTCCTGAATATTAGTGCCAACTACCTAAAAAAACATTTTGGGATACCTGCAGGGTTAAAATGTGAGCACACAATAAAGGTTAGCACGTCACTGGACTTTTTATGAGGACAAAGGCTTCAATAAATATCTCTCCACGTACACCGATTGTAATTCCGTTTATTACGGGGAGATGTGTCGTTACCATCCTGTATATGTTTGGTACAACATTTCGTACAGAATTTTTTATCATAATGAAGTAAAGTTCAAGAGAAGCTATTTTTTGTGGAATCTTGTGCAATTTGTGCTGTTATATATATATTTTTTTTTGTACTAAACATACTAAAATCTAGTTTGGATAAGGTACAGCATCACAATCAGTGAATCATCGTGACCACATGAAACTGGCCAAAGCTTTGATAGAGAATTTTTTATTTTTCGCTAAAGGCCACACTGGTTAACCGCCAGGATAACAATCTCGAAAAGAGATTCTCTTGCGGAATGCCCAAACTATTTGGAGAGCCCGTTTAAAAACCGATATTACTTTTCGTAACAATTTGTATTCAAGACGAGATTCATGTTTTTTCAAAGGTTAAAACAGGAAAACCCGGGATAACATTCATAAAAAATGTGTGCATCAAAAAAACTCTAGCTCAACAACAAACTCACAGGGCTGAGACGGAGAAGAACTCTCAGGGATTTGTTGAGTCTTCACTGATGATTTATTCTCAGAGAGGAATCCTCGGTAGATTTAAAAATTCATGGGGATCCATCACTCTTGTTAGCTCAATGGATGTATCATGTTTACTGTTGTAGCCAAGTTGAGATGTAAAAGAAACTTGTATTTTTTTTCAAAGACCTTACCCAACAGGTCCACACACAACAAGCTTCTGACTAAGAAATCTGGCAAAAGTGCACCAATACATTTTCAAATGTGTTTTAAGTTGAGATGTAAAAGAAACTTGTATTTTTTTTCAAAGACCTTACCCAACAGGTCCACACACAACAAGCTTCTGACTAAGAAATCTGGCAAAAGTGCACCAATAAATTTTCAAATGTGTTTTTTTGTTGATAAATTCTAACGAACAGGGTCCAGAGCCTGTAAAGAATAAAGAAGCAGCTTTTTCATGGCCTGGTCTCTAGTTTAAGCTAACGAGCACGTTGTTTCCATCAAATTTACTTCATGGAACGTAAAGCTTAAATTTTGTGGATACAGCTCATTACGTAAAGTCGTCATTTTTAAAGAAGATTCCTCCAAAATAAAAAGATTCTCACTTTTGTCGGGAAAGTTCTGTGAACAAAAATGTTTGAAAGTTAGACACATATGCCAGTTCAAGCCCAGGTGACCGCATTTGGTTGAAAAACCTGAAGCATGTCTTTATAAGCAAAACTTTTCCCTAAAAAACCACAAATGGAACGTAAATTTTTGTAGCTTGAGAACCAACAGCTAAATTTGACGCTATTACTTTAATTACTTTTTAAAAAGCGGGAAGTAATGTCCCGTGTGATATGATTTCGAGAAAAGTTTGCGGATGTTAAGCAAGTGCATCTTTTTTAGGAATGTCATTGTCATCCGCTTTTCTCTTATTTTTTATGGTTCACAGCCAGCAAAGACGAGAGAAATTTATTCATGGACTGTACAAGTAACTGTTTAATCAGTACATTAACGAGACCAAAAGAACATTAATAATATTCTGTCACTTGTTACGAAAAAAACTAATGAATAAATCACTGTCAACCTGTTTAAGAGATTAATTTCCGAAAGAGAAATGGTCCTATAGCCTCACTGCAGTTTTCACACTACTGCTGAGTAACTGTGCGTGGACTTGGAGAGAATATATAGCGTATACTCGTTTAGATTATGTTGCTTTCTCTTTAATTTAAAGCATTACGAATAGTATGCACTATGCTTTCATAACCGTCATATATTACAACAATTATATAAAAAACCTAAAAAGGGTCTATTTTCGAAAATTTGATGGCATGTTTTTTTTAAATTTGGGTCGGTGCGGCATATAAGCTCTTTTCAGTTTAAACTAAAGAAAAGCCTCATGTTCGTTGTAGGTTGAACAGCTCTCTACATCTTGAACTTTTCCAGGTGGAAATCAAATCTACGCCTACATGTATATCTTGTAAATTTAGGAATACTTTTTTCCCGATAATGTCAGAGTGCAATTTTCCGTGTGGGCGTGTAAGAAGATGTTTCTCACTTGTTGGACAGAGGTTTAGAAAAAACCTGTACCAGATTTTATTTTTCAGTCGTATCTTCACTCAAACTAATGAAATTTTTGTTAATAGGCAGACAGTGGGATAGAATGTGAGTTGAGGAGACTTGTTGGACAGAGGTTTAGAAAAAACCTGTACCAGATTTTATTTTTCAGTCGTATCTTCACTCAAACTAATGAAATTTTTGTTAATAGGCAGACAGTGGGATAGAATGTGAGTTGAGGTGGTAATGATAGTAGCGACAGATAAAATATAAAATGGTACACATAAAGTATAAAACTTATTTGGAGTATGATCTTAACTTGATAATCATAATATTGCGGTAGCTTGCAAACGGCGCTTAGATGTTCACGTAAATGTAAAGAGAAGTTTTTTTTTTCAAGTAAATGTATGTATTTTTCATACATAATAATATTTATATTCCCAGAAGATTGAACCTGTGGAGGTAACTTATTCTTTTTTCTTTTGTATCCAGAGAAAGTGAAGCGAAAACTGTTGGAAACCAGTAAAAGCAAAAACTTATTTTACACCAATTTCACATTTCATTTTCCTGTCTGACTTAAAACTGTGCGAGTTTTCTCTTTCCAATATTCTCTGTACTCTTCTCTGGCACAGTAACAGCAAAAACTTATTTTACACCAATTTCACATTTCATTTTCCTGTCTGACTTAAAACTGTGCGAGTTTTCTCTTTCCAATATTCTCTGTACTCTTATCTGGCTACCTGTCTTGACGTCTAGTTTTTTCTCTTCACCTTCACTTCGTCGTCCGCCAGAAATTTATCTTTTACAATATCCTAAAACAGACCTGCAAAGTGGTTATCTGCAGCACTAGCCGTAACCGGAAAATAATGCACACCATAGCCACAAAAGACGAGGTGAAAAGTTTTTAAGAATACAAAAGAGAAAAGTTATATGTATTGCTGGTTTTAGAGCATAACACTCGGGACACATCTGTTATGAAAAAAAAAGTTTTGCTAAAACTTTCTTCTTTCCATACCTGTTGTGCTGTGAATATCAAATAAAATATCTGTTGCAGTTTTTTTGTAAATTTATGTACATCTTTTCCTTTTCTTACGATTACAATTCGTATGAAAAAAAAAATTGAAAACTACTTCGTTGGTCTTTCTTCTACGTATACCTACTTTCTCTCTCTCTCTCTCTTGTTTTTATAACGTTTCAGTTATTAAGGATGCACACTTTTTTCCATTTCCTTTTATTTGTAAATTTATGTACATCTTTTCCTTTTCTTACGATTACAATTCGCATGAAAAAAAAATTGAAAACTACTTCGTTTCTCTTTCTTCTACGTATACCTACTTTCTCTCTCTCTCTCTCTTGTTTTTATAACGTTTCAGTTATTAAGGATGCACACTTTTTTCCATTTCCTTTTTGTCAAACCTGAAAAAGTTTAGTTTTACTGCATCTGTTCCTATGAATTTTTCATGTTATTGCTTCACTTAACATAAACCTAGCTTAATGGATGCAATATATTTTCTCTGCGCGAATGGCACAACAATAAATAAGGAACGTTGGAAAAGAGACATTTATTATTATGTGATTGCATATTAGTCTGAGTAGTAAAGTGTGAAAAAATTGCAAACAGGAAAAAAATGTGCAAAACTGTACTGGCAAAAAATGCTGCAAACAATTTTCAAGATTAGCTTTCACAATCTTTTTTATTTTATTTTGAAAAAGAGCCCATCTGCTTAGAAAATATTGGACTTTTTCTTTTGAAAGTGGATGAAAGTGAAAAAAGAGAAGAAAAACACCTGTATACGTACCGACAGTTGTTGCTATAGGTGTAGGTTGTGTTCTTAAACGTTCCTAAGGCTCCCTATAAAACCTCAGATAATATTACAGATAAAAGAGAAAACGGATATTGCTCAATGTCCGTCGGTTTGGTAGCTTCCGCAGCCTTTCAGTTTCATTTCCGTTTTTTGCAAGAGCTTCTTTCTCGTCTGTCAACCAGGCCAGTTTTCTCCATGGTTTTCATCATATTTACTCGTTTTTCTGATAATAATCAACATGAGACCTTTTATTTGCAGCCCAGGATGATACCTATACTACGTCAACTTTGGGTTTTGATAGGAATACTCTGCTATTTCTTTAGTAGTCCACTTGAGCTCTAGAAATGTCTACTGCTTTTATACAACGTATTGTTTGCAAAGTTAGCCGGGGCATAAAGTGGTGACAATCGTAGCTAAATCAATTGAACATCTATCTGAATGATGAAGACGCTGATATTTATTAGTTGCCTGAGCAATATTGAAGGGGTTGAAGGTACGGATACATTTAACACAAATACGGTTACCAAGAATTGAGCTTGACTTTGTGTTGTTGTACTGGAATTAGGATGAACTCGTTTCATCGAGGAATGGAGCTTAAGGAAAAAAATGTTGAATTGTGTGGCATCAGAAATAAACCGAGTTGACTATCCAGTTGGTAAACTTGTGTGAGAATAAAAACGCTGCTGATATTATTGCAGTTGTTATCTGTGTGTTTTGTTTGTTTATCTATCACTATATGATCGTCATCAATGATGACGCCCGAGGAAGTTATGAAGAAAAGAGCCAAGAAATGCTGTTTTTCTCATCTAGAGTCCATCTTGGTTCACATTTCGCTCAGCATTCTTAACCCTAAAAACGTATGCGTGCATGAAGAAATCGGCTTTACGTTACCCATCTTGTGTTTGTTTTTTCTATAGTGTCTTGTAAAAAAATGGAACGCGGAGGACGCATTATACGACCAAATACGTGAGTATTTTTCGGGTACGAAATTGGAAGAGAAAACTCATAAAAAATGGGTGAAAAAGGTCTTAGCAGGGACATTATTGGATAGTAATCGTATCCCGAGATGTGACCGCACATAATTTGATTTTTTTTACTTAGCTGAATCCACTCGGGAGTATTTTTCAAGAGAAAAACAGATTAAAACAGTAGACCAACTGAGAAAAAAACAAAACAGCATCGAGTGTGAAATGTTGTGGTCTACTAGATTATGCACAAGATGATCCTGAACACAAACAGGGAAAGTGGGGAAAAGTCAAGAAAATGTAATTTCAGCTTCTTTGAACCAAATAGTAAGGCTGATTTTGTATTCCTGGCTGGTTTTTTTGGGTGTTTTGTGAGTGAAAATGGACACATATCAGATTGTCAGGGGTTCTAAGATAAGACGATGAACACCAAGACACATCTGGGCTGACACACAATTCGGCTTCTTTGACCGAAATTGTTACCGATTTTTAAAAAGGAAAAAAAAAGACACCGAACCGATATTTGTGTGAAATAGCTGGAAGTGTCTATCTCGGAATATTCCCAGGGTATATGAAGCGACAGCTAAAATTGGAAATTAGTAGAGGTTAATTGAGGGTTCAATCTTCTTTCAAAAGGAGCTGCTCCACCTTTTGACAGCCAAGTCGCTTTTGTCGAAAAAAAGACTAACGAATGAATACGGGGCCCTTATGTGTATTAGCTCTATTTTGCATACGTACTTACTCCTGACTTGAACAGTTTCCCAACTCTGGACGAATAGATTTTTTTCAGCTAATTAACATCACAAGTCAAGCACTCTCTTTGATGAAGACTTAAATTTTTCCTTCAGCGAGCTCATTTTCAATGAAGATAACTAACCCGAGTTGGATTCCGCTTTATTCTCTCTTATGATTTCGACAAGAGCATAATGGGTCCAATGTGAAACCATAAAAGCTTCTTTTTTGGAAATTGATACTCTAATTTTCCTCCAACCTTTTACCTGGCCATGTGGGAATGTTACTTTCATTAGGATGTAAACGGAAGAGAAAGAGAAAACCCTGCACGTTTTGTAGAACTCACAAGCATTACGCATGTTATGCATAAATCATTCGGTATAAAATAGATTGATAGTGGTTTTTTGGCTTCATTAATAGAAAATGATGTGTGTGGTTACAATTTTATAGGAAAAATCTCCTTTTATACTTTTTTCGAGGCTTCTGTCAGAGTCAAATTCAATGGCCTTTCATCATGCTTTCCCTTTTTTAAATCTTGAAACTATATAATATGCATATGGGTATAATAAAAAGAGAAAACGTTCTCTGTTTTCGAATATATGCGTAGATATAAAAGATTGTGTTGAGGTATAGCTTCCAGATTACATTACTCAGTGTGAGTTGCCATCCTAACCAGACTTTATCCTGCGTTCTCTTTTCTGTCTCATGACGAATCCATTTCTGCAAACATCAAGATCAAACGTAAAAAGAAATCCCTATTTTCTCTCGTTTCCTCCTCAACTGATATGTCAAATTTGAGGTCATGGAAATTCCCAAGAGGCAAAAGAGAAAAAAAAGAAGAAAAAACACGCGAGAAAGAGA
The DNA here is from genome assembly GCA_019593645.1 of Akabosia matsudoensis. Taxonomy (NCBI): domain Eukaryota; kingdom Metazoa; phylum Arthropoda; class Collembola; order Entomobryomorpha; family Paronellidae; genus Akabosia; species Akabosia matsudoensis. The sequence goes on from VICI01000733.1 coordinate 28,251, forward strand.
GCGAGTTAAAAAAAAAAGAAGACGGAGTACTGGCTCTCTACATCTTCCGCTTTTACTTTCTCGTGAAATTTTCTATTTCGCTAGGTTTCTTCATTCCCTTTGTGTGTTTACCAAACTGACTCTCGATATACCATTGACAAGCATCACCCCCAATTTTCAATAGAAAACGTTGTGTATCAAGATCAACATGAAGACGATCTCGAATGATCACGATTCTTGTGTAAGCTCAAGCTCCCTTCAAGCTAAAGAAATATATGTAACTTATGTGTTGTCATCGACAACCTTTGCGAATATTCAGATTTCAACCAGTTTCTTGTGTGATTAGACATGCTCAACGAAATGAAAGAGTATGTTATGTATTTCCAAAGAATTTCTTAGTAATATTGAGATTCTAACTTTTTTGTTTGCAACACCGTTGTAATTTCATTATAATAGAAGTGTCGCACATTTTCTCTCTATTAGTTCAGCTCAAAGAGGGCGTCAAAGCACTAAAAATAATGTATGAAAAATGTGCGTATTACAAAAACTTGTTATAAAAATACATCTTTAAAATATAATAAGCTAGAACATGCCACATATCAAGCATTAATATATGAATCCAATAAATTGTATACTTTTACTGCTTTTACTACTTTGCTACGGGACATACATAACGCTACGCAATAGTTTACGAGAATTAGAACAACCGTTTACTTCTTTTGACCCCCCCCCCCTCAAAAAACACATTCATTTCTCAAAATAGCTCACTACTGTAAATAGGTAGTTGGTTTTTAACGCAAGCCAGCTTGTAAAGCCGGCCTCCATGACTTGAATGAAAAATGATGGTGAGTTAAGCCATGCCAGACTCTTCTATATTACTTCCATCCTCCTGTTTTTTTCTCTTATATATCGTCCTCTGTGTGAAAGCCTGTTCAGAAATATATCTACTGCAGTTCCCATCCATTTTGTATATTCTCCTCTCGGGCCGTATTTTTTTCTAAAAACTCGGCGACCATTTACCTCTTCTATTAGTAAAAGTGCGCCATCATATATCCTCTCCATCGTCCACTGTTACGCTTTCCTACCAAAATATAATATTTCTCTACAAGTGCTACTTTCTCCGGTTGTTTTCCTCCTCTAAAAACTGGGAAAAATATGATGTAATGTTTCAGGTTCAAACTTCTCAGCTCTCTACCCGTACATTCAGTATTTGACGCGTGAGTATCTATCTCATCGGACAATGTGTAGGCCATTTTGTTTTACATGTGCATTTTTCATCTTCCTGCACTCGTTGCTAAACTGTTTTAAGATATGAAAATACCTTTAAAATGGCCTGTTATATGTTTTCCTATTTTTCAAAATTGAGGCATTTTGTTACGCAGAAAGTTCTTTCCCCGCAAATTTGTTGGGAGAAAATTTAGCTAGTCCAAAGTTAGGGAACACATCACTTGTTCCAGTTGCGGAATCTAAAGCCACTCTGCTACTTTCAGGAAAATGAAGTGGCAAGAAATACAAAAAAACGTAGGACATGACAGATAAGTGAGGGAATAAGAGAGGGACTTACGTCTGCATGACGAGCACATCAATGTGAAGGATCTTTCGGAAGCCGCATGTACGCCAGTTAAAAGGAAAGCTCAAACTTTTTTAAGGAGTTCAAATTATATTTAGAATACAAAAAAGGAGTTGGCGTTGCGACACTTACAAAAATTACACGCAGTTGACCTTTTTTACAACGTAAAAGATATTTTGAGCGCTTTTTTTGTTAGTTTCCAAGAATGTGAGGTATAAAAAATATCTTTCAATTTCACAACCAATTTAGATAATCAAAATTTCAAAGTTTTGTTGTACTGCTACCCATCATAAAACCCTTTTAAGTATTGTTAATTAATTAAGAAATCATTTTTAGCTTTATTACCAGCACAGATGCTACCATCATCCTTGTCTCCAAATGAAAGATGATAAATGAAGCAAGAGAGCGCCCTTGTGGGAGTTGAATACTTAACAATGTCAAAAAAATTTATATTCTACCCTTCCATCACCATACCAGCCGAATAAAATAAAACGTGTACGCATAACTTTCGTCAGCATTCATCGTGTGCATTTTGAATACGATTCAATTCGTGAATATCTCATGAGGTTCCACTGCGTAAGATAGAAAAAAAACTTTCACCCTAAAAATAAATTTCTGTTACTTTCTTTTTTTATATATATCTTTCTTTACCAGCATTTTCCTTAGTTTTTTACTATACCTTTCTATAAAAAGATTTTATTTTCGCTGCTGCCTCTTGAATTTGTCGAAGAAATATAGTACGTCTACCGCACTATGTCGCTTTTGTTATTCCTCCGCGAAGTTTTTTTACCGGCAAAACAAATTACCTAACAACGCCTTTTGTACTACTCCGCACAAGACATTCATGGTAGATCGAGAGTACTATGCAATCCTTCCGTTTCCTTTTTCGTCATCATGAGAAAGGAATCCCCTGCGTTGAATTTTCCCCCTATTTAAACACGTCATGGGAGTTTAATGCGTCCCACAGCTGTAATTCATTATTAAACACGGAATGTCGCCATCCTTGTTACGCAAGCCTTTTCTTTTTATCCGCTTAAATTTTAGGGAGCCCACTATATAGACGTGATCTTGCGTCAGCGGCGTTAAAAATAGGGGGAAAAGTTTTTGTGTAGCCGAGCACATTTTAATTTGAATATAAAAACAAGAAAATTAAGAGAGAATAATGTTTTCTCTGAGTACTGATGAAAAATGCACTTGTCTGAAACGTAATGGTATTCATTTTAAGAAATTTGATTATGAGAATTACCGGAAATGAGTCATTTTTAACGAAGATCCCGTTTTCTAATCGTAATCGGTTCTCTGTTATTTTTCCTTTGTAAAACAGATCCTCCCCAAATCGTAGAGAAGCTGAGGGACCAACGGGTGAAAGCCGGAGCTCCAGCAACCTTCTACTGCCGCGTGACAGGTGACCCAGCCCCTCAAATCCACTGGCGAAAAAATGGCAAAAGACAACCTGGCGGTCACACGAGAATCTTCATCGAAAACTTTCA
>VICI01000734.1:0-31270 GCA_019593645.1 Akabosia matsudoensis
CGCATCGAAGCGAATAAATTCGCTTCAATGATGCACATGGAGCAACTGCATGTTGAAACAATCATTTAACGTAAAATATCAAAAATTGGTTGTGAAAATATGAGCCAATTATACTTTGTCTGCAACTTAAGCGTTCTATTTCAAAAGCAGAAGAACGTTTTTTGATTGGTATTACAAGTTTAGTGATACATGATGGGTGTGATAGTATTGCATTCGTACGAATAGATTTAAATTAATAGTAAACAAATGATAAACCACTTTTCCGCTCCAATAACGGAAAACAATTACGTTTGGAACAAAAAAAAAAGAATAAAAATCCTGTTGTGTGAAAATTCGCTGAATGAAAAATCGCTGAGTTGCACGTCATTTCTTGATTTATTTCCAGCATCCTATACAGGGAGCAGCTCCGACGAAGACGATGTTAGTCCAAGGGAGAAAGCACAGAAAAACAGCAAAGGCTCTAATGACTTTTGTGTCCGCAACATTGACTTGCATGCGTTTGGGCGGCGTGAAATCGAAATCGCAGAGCAAGGTAACGAATAAAATCTTTTCCTTGATTTGTAACATCCTTTTGGTATCGCAAAAGTAAATCGTTATGTTATAGAATTGAGATGCAGCGTTGACTAGACGCACCCATTGACTTAATTGAAGCGTTCCGTACATTTATTTTCTTCCTTGATAGTTTATAGTGTATGACCAAAAATTAAAAAATGGTGGTCTCTTGTAACCATTATTGCAGAAATGCCTGGTATTGTGGCACTACGTAAAAGAGCTGCAGACGACAAACCGTTGAAGGGAGCTAAAATCGTTGGCTGCACTCATATAAACGCACAAACCGCGGTACGTGCACAACCGTTAGCGATAATTTTTTTCTTCAAATTATATTCAGGAGTGTGTCAGGAATGTAATAGAGAATGCATGAATATTATTTGCTTTTCTTTATAGGTACTTATAGAAACTTTGGCGGAACTGGGAGCTATGGTGCGATGGGCTGCGTGCAATATTTACTCTACCCAGGTGAGTTAAACATTCCGTTGGAGTTTGTATCAATGCAGAATAGTAAAGATGAAATCGTCGGTTTTTTTTGTAACGCTCATCATTTTTTTTCTCTATAGAATGAGGTTGCAGCGGCGTTGGCAGAAGCGGGTAAGCTCTTGTTAACCATGCGGCTCATGAATTCACACCGAAATGCGGCTAAAAGACAAATGATACGGTAAATGGATGACAATGAGAAATTACAAATACATTTATGTTTTATCTCAGGATATCCCATATTTGCTTGGCGTGGTGAAACCGAAGAGGATTTCTGGTGGTGCATTGATCGTTGTGTGAATGCTGAAAATTGGCAACCCAATATGATCTTGGACGATGGCGGAGATGCCACACATCTGATGCTCAAAAAGTATCCGGCTATGTTTAAACTTATTAAAGGTAAACAAATTGATGGTACATGTGAAACAATGTTAGCAAAAACTCAAGTTTTGCAGGATTCTCAAGAATAGAATTTTAGATAGTATTTCGAAACGTATCAGCTATCACGAAACATATTTATAGCACCGTAAAATTAATTGTGCATCTTGATTCCATGCATTAAGAGATATGGCAAATGCATTGACTTTTCATAAACCTATAAATAAAACTTTTTTTTGGTTAACTATAAAAATGTAACCAACGAATGATGATACGAGATTTTTCATTTCTGATTCGTGTTAGTCCGGAGTTTGCTGACCAATCAACGAAAATGATTGACTTTTTCCCCAAAGCAGCCATTGAGCAGCTATTATTATCTTTCATAGTAATTGCAAATGTCAGTCTGGCTCTTTATAAGCCTCAGAAGCACGAAAATGTATCAAAATGTCAATGCCTAGGATTTGGCGGGGTATGACTTGGACTAAAGCCAAACTGAGAATCAGACAGAAGAAAGTTAAGCGAAACAGAAATCAAATCAACGGAAATTACAAATGTCGGTTCAGAAGTTTCCGTATTGTTTAGTAGACGTAATATCATTGTAGCGTTTCTCCTCGTTAAACGAGTTCACTTCCTTCTCTTTTTCCTTTAAAAGAATATTATTGAGCTTGAAATTATTTTCGTACGTCAAATCCATGTACTCCAGAACTGCAGCTCGATAACTTTTTTCTCTTTTGATTTTAACCTGTTAAAGGAATCGTCGAGGAAAGTGTCACAGGAGTCCATCGTTTGTACCAGCTCTCTAAAGCTAGCAAGTTAACTGTTCCAGCGATGAATGTTAACGATTCTGTGACAAAGACAAAGTTTGACAATTTGTACAGTTGCAAAGAGTCCATCATTGACAGGTAACATATTATTGTGGATTTGCTTACTTTTCGAATACTGTGTTCCGTCAAATAATGTCACGTCTTGATTTTTAGTTTAAAACGCTCTACGGATGTAATGTTTGGTGGTAAACAAGTCGTCGTGTGCGGGTATGGGGAAGTTGGAAAGGGAAGCTGTCAGTCTCTTCGGGGATTGGGCTGTGTCGTTTACGTTACCGAAATTGATCCAATATGTGCATTACAAGCGTGGTAAGTGAAGCGGCCCGCCGTATTATACATGAATTTTCCATATAAATTTTTGTCGTAACAACAACTTTTTCCTTCGTTTCAGCATGGATGGATTCCGTGTCGTGAAGATAAACGAAGTCATTCGTGTTGTGGATATTGTTGTCACAGCTACTGGAAACAAGAACGTGGTAACCCGTGAGCACATGGACAAAATGAAAAATGGATGTATTGTCTGTAACATGGGCCATTCAAACACAGAAATCGATGTGGTAAGGATGAAATGCAGACGACTGAAATCAATTTCCAAGACGTGAGATAAAAAGCTTGTGTACCTTTTCAGGGAAGTCTTCGAACTCCTGAGTTGACATGGGAAAAGGTTCGTTCCCAGGTAGATCATGTTATTTGGCCAGATGGAAAAAGGATCATTCTTATTGCTGAGGGCCGGCTCATTAACCTAACCTGTTCCAGCATTCCATCGTTTGTAGTGTCAATAACGGCTGCCACACAGGTATGAGAAACATCATGTTTTATCTTTCGTCAGAGCCCCATACGTGAACTATGAAGGCTATTTTTTCTATAGGCTCTAGCCCTGATTGAGTTATTCAATGCACCGGCTGGTAGGTACAAGGCAGACGTGTACCTGTTACCTAAAAAAATGGGTAAGTCTTACCTAGTAAGAAACCTGAAAACCATTATTATTGTAATGAAATAAGTGTAACAAGTCATGCATTCCCCGATTTTTAGATGAATATGTGGCCAGTCTACATTTACCAACGTTTGATGCTCACCTTACGGAATTGAGTGATGATCAAGCTAAATACCTTGGTCTAAACAAGGCGGGACCTTTCAAGCCAAATTACTACAGGTTAGTTCTGCCGGCAATTTTGAATTTAACATACGCACGCTGTCAAATGTACTTGATAAGATTCCTTGTAATCTGTATTTTTCTTCAGATACTAAGGAAAAGGAAACATCGTCCCGAGCCCGGTACAGAATGTAGCACATCCCGTATTCAATTCAATAATGTATAAACTACTAAAAGGGCCCTAGTATATGTAAAGTATCGATGAAAAAGTATGGAGTAAAACCAACCACCCAATCGTCGAATATTCACCATCAGTCCGAAATTACAATTTAGTTACTTGGTTTATTCAACTTCTTGTTTTCAATATCTTTAATTTTATTCTTTGCATTTCACCCAGCACAATCCCGGTATCGTGTTTTTGTTTTGATGCATGACAAATTAACTGAAACACTCTGTCTATTCCCTTCTACTTCTGTTCGACAGACATACCTTTGTCTTTGTATCCATACATATATGATTAGATTTCGAAAGGCTGCAATTACAAATGAAATATGACTGGCAAGATAGAATTATAGCACGCAAAGCATTCGTTATAGTCCAAAAATTATAAGGATATACTGGATTTGTGCACTATAAGAGCGCCTATCAACACAAGTGTCCAAATATATATATAGTTATGAATATAGCTGTAAATTGTACTAAACACTAATCAAGCTTATTTTGAAACAAAGTTTCTTCAGACTTGATTGATAAGAGAACAATAAATCGCTAAGAAACTAACTAATATTTCCCTTTGGTTGTGCCCTCTTGATGAAAGGAAATTTGTAGTTTTCTGTTATGGGAAAACATTCAATCCAAGCCATACAGTGTAAACCAAACTGTTCGTAATCTTACGCCATAGAATCTGTTGAGCAAGAATTCTAGTTTGTGGTAGTTATTTTATAGGTAAAAATTAGAAGTATAGAATAAAAAGTCGTAGACCATATAGTGTAGGTTTATGGCATATCCGAATTTTTTTGATAGTGTAGGAGAGACTTGAGGAAGTCATACTGAAACAAATACTTAATTATCTGGAGATATTTGTGATGATGTTCTCTCTGGAAAGTCTTCCCTCGTCGTTCTTTTCATTGTCAACGGTTTACACTTGACTGGGAGCTGTTGACAGTAACTCGGTTTTTACCGATGTTCTAGTGAAGAGGTACGTGACTTAGTAGGTGTGAGGAGGCACTAACGAGAAACATTAATTAGTATTAACTACTAATTTATAGTTTAAGAATGTGATAGTTGATGAAAGATACGTGTCGCGTGTAATTCATTTATATTTTATGAAATGTGGAACAGGGTGTCATTACACTGTTATGCGTGAAGCCTTTTAGTATTTTAGCTGCAGAGCTAATCACTGATGAGCTGATAAAATTATCTGAAGATTATAGTCTGTTCGAATCAGTAACAATCAATGAAAACCACCCTCCGTTTATGATGAAAGCTATGAAGTTGTTCTAAACACTGAGCTAAATTGAAATTAAATCTAAAATATTCGCAATACTGACTAGGACTCACGTCCACAGAACTTAGGCTTTGAATTTTGAGACTAATCCAGGTCTTGTTTCTAATCTGTCTGTAACAAAATGAATTAAACATGAGTCAAACATAGAAGAGAAAATTCGATCTGACCCTAGATCGGAAGCGATGTGAAGAATATTTAGACATTGGCTATCAATTGGACTAATGCTAAAGTATAAGAAAAAACAAGCAAAACCGAAATCGTCCCGATGAAACCATACAATTTTGTAGACACTCCTCATAAATGTATTTTTACACAGTAAGGGAATAGTGAATTATAACGAGCCGACAAGAACTTCGACCAGGATAAGCGGTAAAATACGGCTGTATGTACTAAACAAAATTGTTGACTGGCTATTTTGAATTGGTAACACAACAATCCTATTACAAAAATGTAAGATACGGTTATAGCGCAGAGATATAAATATGCTATGTTAGGCGAACTTTAGGTGTATGTAAAAGTAAATCGTTTTGTATTTATTTGTGACGAGTAGAAATGGAAAATGGGAAACTGATTATCCCAAATCAATGAGTATCATGACAGAAGTGTTCCTTAATTGAAACTGATTACAACTTCCATGACGGTCATTAGGCAATGCAAATTTCGTAGGCAAAAGAGTAACTCAGTTTGTAATTTTCTACTTGATTCTTTCTCGTCCACTGTATTATCCTGCTTTAATTCAAGTTCAAATGATTTTCAAACTAGACCAGTGTTTTAAACTGAAGTATAAAGTAACTGACAATGAATTAATTTCTCAAGCTACAACTAATGTCTACACTCCACGTAATGTAAGATGTAGAAATATATATTCTGCCAAATTTTAGCTTGAGTGACTCCCTATCACATTAAACTTCTAATAAGTTTAGCACAGTGGCACAACTTATGATAAAAGAACATCGTATATGTTTGAGTAATCTTTCACTGGATTAGGAATATTTTATTAGAATCAAAAGGTTTTACGTAGAGTTATTAGCTGTAAGTAATTATACGTTTATTTTTTCCTGTTTCCTTATAGAACTTGGGTTTAAATTAACTGTAGGTTTTATTATTAATGATAAGTAAATTTCTACGAGACAAAATATCTGGTATCCTCCGTACCTTTCTCTTGATCATTGTATGATTTTCGTTTGCTCGAATATGCATTTGTAACTTATTCACGTTCGCAAAACAAGAAACAAAGGAATATTAAGATCCAATCGACATTGCCAGGCAGAAAGTACTGGAGAAAGTTTAAGATTATCTGGAGAACAATGTAAATTTTACGTGTAGAGAACTTAAAATAAAAATACAAACATAAAATACAAATGTTTTCATGGTGCTGATTTTTTTTCCAAAAGCGTTGCCCTGATTTACATTACCATATGTGAGTATCATATTAAATTGGAACGAAAGGTTCCTAAATCTTTAAAGTTTAGTACCGCGTACCGTACACGAGAACTTGTTTAATTCAAAGTAAAGGTTACACTAACTACTATTGTAATAAATAAAAATATTCTCTTCATTTGATTGGGGTGGGTTACACAAGATGCGCTACTTGTGTCATCCGCTTTAAAGGGAAGTGCGGAATAAGCAGAGTCATTACGAATTGTCACCAAATCAGCTTGAGGAAGCCGGCGTCTGTATACTGTTGGTTCTTCAAATGAAAGGGACTTTCCTGATCTCCCTGAGTTTCCACCATGAACCATTTGAACTTGGCCCTTTCCTTGAAACCTTTTTCTTATATCAATATGTCGTTGTTGGGATGCTGTCAAATATTGGAACTCTTTAGGAAAAGGTGATTTGGTAAAAGCAGACGATACCGATGCTGTTTCATGCTTGCCCTTTCCACTCTGCCCAGCCTGAGGCCTTTCTTTGCCTCGAATTGTTAGTGGCAAGGTTGCATGAAGCGGTCGTCTTATCTCTTTTTGCCAGACACATCTTAAAGTTTGAGCCATGTCCCCTTGCTCCTGAATAAAATGATTCTTCTGGAACATGACAGTGTTTTCCATGTACACCTCATTCGCTAAAAATATTTTTTAACCGAATGTTAGTATCTTACTATTTTGTATTTATTAGCATTTTGGATATAAGGTTTATTGTTAAATGGGCATACCAAGGTCGTTTGTATTTGTAATCTGCACACTTTCTCCATCTTCAGTATTTGATGAAACCGAGCTTCCAGGATCATGAAACTTAGTACCACACTCATCCGCAGGAATCAAAAAGCTAAGAAAAAATATTTTATGTTCGTATTCACCCCTTAAAATTCATTTAATATACTTTCTTTATAGATAATTTTACCTGAACCGCGTTTCTTGCGGTGTGGCTACGCTTGAATTATTTTCCATGTCGATAAAAACACATTGTGGAGTATCATAATGCCCTTTTCGAACAATAAACCAGATCAGAAAATCTATGAATTATGTATCAGAACAATTTAACATATAGCTTCATTGTTACATACCGTCAGAGTAAACTATTCCTTTAAAGGGCTGTTTAAAGCGAACGCTCACTTTAATTCCATCCTTGCCACAAATAGCTGTAATTTTCTTGACCATTCCATTGTCTGTCATTGCCTCAGAATTAACAAGGACTATACCCTGATATATTCAAAGATCATCTTCAATTCGTACAAGCAAAATATGTGAAACGACTATAGATTTTATTCAAAGGCTTACAAGGAATTGTAACACAAAAGCGAAAAACACTCCTGCAGACTTCATACTATCCATTTAAGAAAATTTGGGCACATATCACACACACTTTCTTCGTTCCATACAGTTACACTTTCAACGATTTTATACTAAATAAAAGTTTTATTTATGTTATATAAATTTGGAAAATAACACTAAAAATGAGGTCACTAGAGTACATGTGGATTAGGGTTTTTCAAATTCTTCTCAACTCGTGTGCCTTATATCTTCATTCACTAAGACGGGACAGCCTCACAAAAGGGTGCGTGCTTCAAAATGCAGGTACCGTGCAAGACGTTACAAGTCGATGTGACAGCATGAAAGAAAACACTTTTCTATAATGACTTGGTTTTCTTAAATGAGCACATGAGATGCTACATGAATCTTTGATTTCTTGGTAAAAAATGTACAATGAAATTTAGTTAAGAAGGTCTCGTTGTTGCAAATATTTTTGCGTTTTGTTGCGCAGCCAAAAATGCGTAATCATGAGGAGACTTTCTGAATATTTTTCCCTGCAAAGCTAGGAAAGAAGCTAAAAAACCGAGCGTGGCTGATTTGAAGAAAATGAATGACGCCAGTATTGGTACTGGCTTTCAAAATGGGCACGCATGTAGGTATGTATTTTTAACTCTTTTGAGGTGGTTTTAGTCTTACAAAATAAGGATTATCATACGACCACAGTAAAAGCTAATATGACAAAGGTTACCGTGTTTTTTTATAGAGGAGATATATAAATTGTATGTAAAAGGGACGTACAAGATGCAGTTGGCTTAGATAATTCATATAAAGATTCACATCGCGTCCAAGATCAAGGTACAAAATGTTGTGCAATATTTTTTCAAAAGAATAGTGCATATTTCAAGTTTTCGTTCACTACCCGTTCTTTACAGGCTTCATAACCTTTTTGGCTATGTTGATATTTTGCTGAAAATAGTGGTTTGTAAAAGAAACTACCTGCGTCGGTATACGCAAAAGCGGAAGCTGCATATTTTTTCCGTTGGTCTCTACCAATTCGTAGGTTGTAGGTGCTGATGGAGATTGACTGTCTTGGTAGCTGGTTTTGAGACGATATTAATGACCTTGAATGATCTTATCTGAAATCTGTGTTTCCGCTATTAGTCTTTAACAAAAGGATTTGGATTTCAAATTATGTATAAGAACTTATGACTTAGGAAGTTGCTGAAAGATAAACTTTCGATGACAAGATAACGCAATGAAGATTCTGGCGAGCAAATAAAAAGTCCATTAATTGTTTACATTCATTGAAGCATGTACAAGGCAAATACTAACAACTCAGACTGTTATACTACATAGCGAGGTTTATTAATTACGCAGATTTCCGTTGGCAGTGTCGCATAAGCTAAGTCAAGAATCATGTAATTAATAATAATGTTGTAAGCAGAATGCTTTAGTTGAAGACATAACTTTTAGCTTAAATTCACTCCTCGAAAGCCAAATTGATTCATTAGTTCTAAGTCCTAGTCTTAGGTGATCTATGGACCATCCAAAGTTAGTTATTGCAAATGTACAAAGATGTCACTCTGATTTGACACGCATGTAATTGTTGTGACGGAAATAATTGGCGATGTTCTTTGCTTACATACAAATTTTCTGCGACACACCGTCATGATCATGAGTCATGCGTGTTAGCAATAATATATGTTAATAAATCCCGATATCATTGCCATGAACATCAACTGTAGTTTACGGTCCGTTACATTTCACCACGGACAATTGATTTCTTTCTTTCGTTTCGAAAGAGTGTTGAAAGCAATAAATTCGAAACACTTTTCTGCTTATCAGACAATTGGCACGTCTTAGCTGCATAGTTCCTTTGAAACCATAATTCATCACATTAATGTTACATTTTTTTCCGTTATAGTTGTATTGTAAAATTTGAAGACTATAATTTCTACAACACTGTGCTCGTGTATGTGCAAAATTATCAAATTTTAAAAAGAGTTTTTCAGTTTCGAAGTAAAAACCCAGCCAAGCATCAGAATATTTCATAAAAACCCGTGTACCTTTTGCCAAAGTCCTTTCAACACTAATGATAAAGTATTGTGGATGAATTCAGAGGCCGTGTTGTGTTAACACTCTACTTTACACTGTTCTTTACTATATAGTACTTTAGACATCAAGTTAACATATATAAATTCAAACAGACATGCAATACATACGTGAATAATTTGCTGTGATAATTGACGTACACCTGGTGCATCTCAAAACATCTTTACTGTCACTAACATCAGCCACAAAAAATAATTGTGTAAATCAGACATATTTTAGCATTGAAGTCCAATTCCCAATTAACAAACGCAGCTAAAACAACAGCTCATAGTACTCATCAAAAACAGTCAATCAATAACCAGCCATACTTCATTATTGTTACCCGCTCAGCCACCAACTCTCATTAAAACTTACATCATCATTAAGTTCCCCAAAATTGTTCTTCTGACCAACTACAGAAAACCACAAACGAATTTCATCCCAAAAACACATATATTCCTCCATGTCCTAGGATATGATGTTGTTTTTGCATAAATATACCTACTACTAAGCATGTCATGAGGACTCTTGTTACACTGTTTAATTTTCAATCTCTGTAATCATCTCTTTTCTCATCCACGTTCAACTTATGAGAGCATGAAAATATGCATACGATTTGCTTCCGCCGATTCCACCCCTCTCTCACGACAAAGCAGTAAAAATTTGCCTGGCCATACACACATCAAATTAATTTCGTAGAAAAACTACATTTTTTTACTCTATATACCATTACAAGGATAATTGCAAGCCCAAAGACAGGTACAAGAATACTCGTCGTTCATCTCAACGCTGTTCTCTTTTCCCTGTCATGTTTCATGATTACTTAAACGTTCTACACGTCTGGAGGCAGTTTTTTTCTTCTTCTGTCCAGACTTGATATGTTCTAATCAAAGCAGCCTTCATATTCACAACCACGTACTCCAGCAAACTCGTCACTCCATATTCTCTACCGTATCAACATTGCGCTTTGGTTTTTTACTTCAACAGTCAGTAGATACCACTGCGCATTGTAATTCCAGTACCAAAAAAAAACTATAATCTCAGTCAGTAGCATCCAGTTACATAAAAAACTGATAGCACACAGTAACAGTGTGAAATATCTCCCATCTATCCATGCAAATAAGAATGACACTTATGTTTAAATATTCGCGTTTTTCATACAAGTTTATTTCCGAACAACCCTGTATACAAAAATTATACGAAAAATAATATTTTTATTGGTGTCTATGTTACCTTGGTTCGGTGATGATGGTAACGATGATATTTTTTTTGCGTTCAACTTGCGTATGTAATTGAGCTTGTTCATTCTATGATAATAATACCCTTGTGTAGTAGTTTGATTATAAGATGGCCAGACAATACAAAAATACGTATAAAAGTTCCATAAGCGTTTTTTTCTGTACCAACTCTCAGCGCCAGCGAAAAATTCATTGTTAAAATGAATGCTGGATGTAGCAACTTGTTCTGGAGTAGAAAATGTTTTTTTTTTGTATGATACTCCTGTACTCAACAAAATCCTTTTCCCAATCCTCAAAAAAGTAATGTAATGATTTCATCACATCAGAGCCGGCATTTTGCCTGACAACAGGATTCACCACACGAAAATTGGTTTTGTTTTTGCATGCGCAACATCCTCTCAGGAACCTTGCAGCGAAAAAAAAATCTAAATTTTTCAGTGGCGTTTAAAGTTTTGGCGTTGGTGTTACCGTTCAATCATGGCAAATTATCATAAACCGGAAGCTAAAACCATCCAGGAGCTGAGGGATATTGCAAATAGGTTGAGGATTCACTCAGTAACTTCAACTAATGCGAGCAAATCAGGGTAAGCTGGATTGAAAATTTACTAATATTCAAAATAAAAGATAGAATTACAAAAAAATAAAAATCAAAGTGACGCCAATTTAAAGTACCAAAATATGTGGTGTTTGGTGAAATTTGTAAAATTTGTGAGCATCATATATATACATACCTACGTAAGCAACAAGTGGACTTTCTTCACTGTTTCGATACGCGTGCAAAAATAGGAGCAAAACCAGACAAAAAAGGATCTAGGTAATAAGCTGGAAAGAAAAGTCAGTGACAATTAACAATTATGTTAATGACACTGCCTTCTGATGTTAGCTACTGCCAACTGAAGATGTCTACTTGCTGGGAGAGACCGGCGGCTTCAGTTTTGATTTTAGGGAGATGCATATTTTTAAATGTTTTGACCCATGTGAACATGGCTATGGCTTCGTGGCAGGGCTTATCTATTGAACTGGACATGCAGAACTAGTCATTAGGTCATTCACACCATTTTAACTAGCACATTTTCATACTCGATGTCAATCTTGCATACATTGAATATTCAAAGAAAAACTAACAATAAGTATTAAACATGGTGTTTCTATCGTTGTGCTGTAGTTGACGATTTTCATCATATTTATGTGTTTCAAATGCTTACATAAGTCACGTAATCGCCCGCTTCTCTTGTCACTTGTTGACAGTACAAATTTACCGGGCCAAATTTAGCATGCAGTGGAGTGCATAATAGTTTTACTAATTAAGTACCATAGAAGTTTGTAGGTAAATAACAAAATCTATTAAGCAAACATGATTTTTATGCTATTCTATCCATTGTCTATACTATCAACTATGTATATTTTTTTATCACTACCATTTCGTAAAAATTCACGTTTTAGCCACAAATTTACAGGATAAGATAAGCATGCACATTTGCGGTGGTAAATTTGCTTTAACGTTTGGCATGGCTGGTCCATGGCTTGGCTGACTGCCTTTCAAGGTCTTCCTCCAGACTCCAGAGCCAAGGCGAGAGAGTAAAAGTTAGAAGACGAAATGGAAGTTTTTTTTGCAAAGCGCATGATAACACATGATCCTCAATCTTGGTCCAATCATCATACCACTTCGTGTTGTCTCACTCGTGGACGATTTTTAGAGTGGTTTGGGTATATGTATTTGACTAACACTGACATGACAGTGACGTTCCCATGTGGTTTTTTTCCGTACATTTTTGCCGGCTCTAGTCTAGTACATATTTCGGAAGAGAAAAAGGCAAATTTTTGTTTGTCCCGTTGATATAATTCATAAGTCGGCGAGGCTCTCCTTCTCACTCGACTTCCAGTCAAGACAGTGCTCGCATTCTGAGACAAGTGGTTCCTGAGTGTTTTGAGGTTTCAAGAAAGATATTTTTAAAAACTCATCATGGCACCGTCGTCAACTGTTGATGTGTCAAGTGACCGGCTCCAAGCGCTAAGAGATATTGCTAATCGGTTAAGAATTAATAGCATAACATCCACTACGGCCGCCAAGTCTGGGTAGGAATATTTATTAAAGAAACGGAAGGACTGCAAAAAATTGTTTTGATAACCATCTAACCTCATCAATAAAATGATAATGGTTTTGAATAATTGTTTTTTTTTATTATCTTGCAGTCATCCAACATCATGCTCGTCAATGGCGGAGGTAATGTCTGTCTTGTTTTTTCATGCTATGAGATACAAGGTTCAGAGCCCGAAAGACGCCTCCAACGACCGTTTCATTTTGTCCAAAGGACATGCCGCTCCGATTCTTTATGCGGGTAACGGGCTTAGTAGAAAATAAAATTTTCTGTTTTTTTCAATAAAAACGATAAATAAAAATCTCTAATTCTATTGGTATTTTTTTGTAGCATGGGCCGAAGCTGGTCTATTCCCGATTTCTGACTTGAACAACCTCAGGAAAATCGATAGTGATCTCGAGGGTCACCCCACACCGCGTCTTAACTTTATCGATGTTGCAACAGGGTCATTGGGGCAGGGGTTAAGTGTGGCTGCCGGCATGGCCTACGTTGGGAAATACATTGATAATTCGCCATATCGGTAAGTTTTATTAAACATGCGGATTGTTGCACTGCACGGAGGCTTCCATACGCAAAATGTGTTTTTAGTTGACACGCTAAATGTTGCAGAAATAGGGATAGGAATGATGGGATTCATTAGCTATGAATAATATTAAATGTCATGTGTTTTTTTATCAGCGTGTACTGCCTTATTGGAGACGGTGAGAGTGCGGAAGGATCTCTATGGGAAGCTATGCATTTCGCTTCAAACTACAACTTGGACAATCTCGTCGCCATTTTTGACGTGAACAGGCTCGGCCAATCGGAAGCCACTGCATTGCAGCATAACATGGAAGTCTACCGAAAGCGATTGGAAGCTTTTGGATTCAATGCTTTGGTTGTTGATGGTCATGATGTTGAGGAGCTGTGCAAGGTTCGAAATTCTTCGGAACACTAAATAGTTACCTGGATTTTTGTTTGTAATTAATTATGACGATATAATTTATAGGCTTTCCATGAAGCCACTGAAACCAAGGGACGTCCCACTGCCATCATCTGCAAAACCTTTAAAGGTAAAAATTTCCCTGGAATTGAAGACAAAGACAACTGGCATGGTAAGCCACTTGCTGACCAATCCAATGCAGTTTTGGAAGTAAGTTGAAATAATATCAAACTATGGTTTTTATTTACCAAGCAAAGCAATTGAACCATGCATGTCTGTTTTCGTAGCACTTGAAGAGTCTGTTGAAGAACGATGGGCAAACCCAGCTTACTCCATCCAAGCCTCTGGCTGAAGCACCAGTCGTAAATATTAGCAACGTAAAACTTGCCTCTCCACCTAACTACAAGGTGGCAACAAATATAACTCAACTCTAACTTTTACGTTTTCTCCGAGGAATTATTCTAATTATCTTATTTGCGTGTTT
Source organism: Akabosia matsudoensis (assembly GCA_019593645.1). Classification (NCBI taxonomy): domain Eukaryota; kingdom Metazoa; phylum Arthropoda; class Collembola; order Entomobryomorpha; family Paronellidae; genus Akabosia; species Akabosia matsudoensis. The sequence continues at coordinate 14,353 of VICI01000734.1, forward strand.
TAGCTTGGAGAACTTGTGGCTACCCGTTTGGCTTATGGGACCGGCTTGCAAAAGTTGGCACAAGCAAATAGCCGCGTCATTGCCTTGGACGGAGACACCAAAAACTCAACTTTCTCGGATAAAGTATTGAAGGTAAGGATTACGATTTGTTTCGATTACTGGTGGTTTCACAAAATTATTCAAACTTCGTTATTTTTTGTAACGAAACTTGTAGGCTACACCAAAGCAGTACATCGAGTGTTACATTGCTGAACAAAACCTGGTTGGTATTGGCATCGGTGTGGCCTGCCGAGACAGGGCGATCGCATTTACATCCACCTTTGCCTGTTTCTTTTCAAGGGCGTTTGACCAGGTATCGTTTGCATGCATCATGTATGGGAATAAAATTTGTTTCATGTCTCCTATTTATAAACTCGTTAATATTTGTTCAACCTAGATTCGGATGGGTGCCATCTCTCAAACAAACTTGAACTGTTGCGGATCCCACGCTGGTATTAGCATTGGGGAGGATGGTCCCTCTCAAATGGGTCTTGAGGATATTGCCATGTTCAGGACTGTGGCAGGTCGGATGATGTGTGACATATCATATGAGTTATTTTTCACTGCTGTAACGATGTTTTTTGTTTACAAAAGGTTCAACTGTATTCTACCCATCTGACGCTGTTAGCGCTGAAAGGGCTGTGGAGCTTGCTGCCAACACCAAAGGAGTTTGTTTCATACGAACATCTCGCCCAAACACCCCCGTCATTTACGAAAACGATCATGCATTCCAAGTCGGAAAAGCCAATGTTGTCCGCCAAAGTGCCAACGACAATGTTCTCCTAATTGGTGCTGGAGTTACTCTTTTCGAAGCTTTAAATGCTGCCGATGAACTGGCTAAGGCTGGAATTAGCGCTCGTGTCATCGATCCATTCACAATCAAACCATTGGACCCTGCCATCATTGAGCATGCCAAGGCTGTTGGAGGCAAAGTCATTACTGTGGAGGATCATTACCCAGAAGGTACGCTAAATAAATAAAAGATGAGCTTGAAAATACGTACATATACAGCTTTCTGATTCATTCCTGGGTACAAATTTGCAGGAGGCATCGGTGAGGCTGTTGCTGGGTTACTTTCCGGCACACCAAATGTTATTGTCAAGAAACTTGCAGTAACTCAGATTCCACGTTCCGGTCCACCCACTGTGCTCATGGAAATGTTTGGAATCAGTGCCAACAATGTAGTCAAAGCTGCACGTGAATTACTTGGTCAGTAATTCACCTTCTGTGTTCCGGTGTGAATTTTTCCAGTTAACAAAATATTCAACGTGATGGAACTACCTTTACCAACATCCATTCCAAGCAATGACATATATTTGCAGTAACTGATAGCAATACTGATAAGAACCAACGCATTCCATAATGCAATGAGGAAAATATTCATTTCAAATTAACAAGTTCATTTTGTTATCATTTACTGGAATATTTCCATCTTTACGCATTGGCTGATATTAAATAAAAAACTGTTTTGTTCATTCAAATGCTATCGAAGTTGTTCCAATTTTAATCGATACAATTTCTACCTATGAAGACTTAAGCCCGTAACTCCTCCTATTAAGTCGATAAACTGAAAGTCAATATCCCGTAGCTGATCTCTCGGCCACACATTGTATGCACATTTCTAGAGTTTTCGTGGTCATACTAACTTTTATTTGAAATTTGTGCTACAGAAAACTCATAAATTTGCTTCAGTCAACATGATATAACAGCTATCTATACAGTCAAACATTTGACAATCAAAAATTAAATTAAAGGTGCTTTCATTGTGGTCAATCCTCACAATGGCGAAATCAAGTTTAGTCCGACAAACAACCCTGATGGAGGACATCGAAGAAGATAAAATTGCTAATAAGGTGCTAGAAGGTTTACCCCCAACATTGATGGTTTTGGGTAGAAAAAAGGAGCTGGATCCCCTGGAGGAATTCTGGATGAGTAAATTGACAAATATTGAACGCCAGTACGACGAGCATATCGTTGACTTAGAGAGACGGCTTATAGTTGATAGAGCTAATAAGCGAACTATAAGAAAGCACGCCGAGAAAATTTCTGGTCTAAAGGAAGAGCTACAAGACCAATCAACAGAATTTGAGAGATTGAAACTGAAGAGTGCAGGCTTAAGTACTCAGCTAAAAAAAAAAGAATTTGAGGTAAACCCTTACATTAAAACTACAAACAAATACATATCGCTTCTTCGCATTAATGAAAAGGCAAACATGTTTCATATTTTTTCAGGCAAAATCCCTCCGCCAGAAGCTAGAGAGAACAAGTACCGTGTACAACTCTATTTCAAAACGCCTGGAGAATGAGCGGCTAGTTCGTATGCAGTTTGAGAAAGAATGCATGGAGCTGCGAAACAAGCTTCGCTTCTTAGAAAAGGAGAAAGCACAGCTTGCCATGGACGTGGAAATCAAAAACAGTGAAAAGTCCCGTGTCGAAGAACGCGAGTCCTTGCTTCAAAAGGAAAAGTGGAAGTATGTCAGAAACATAACCGAACTGAACACGGAATGTCATGTTCAATCTAGCACAAATTTGAAACTATGTGAGGACATGGAGAAGCTGTTGGGCATTGAGAAATCTTTAGAAGTTGGTCTCCTCCGGGAAAGACAGGCCATGGGGGAGATGATGCAAGAAATGAAGCAACAGCAAGAGCAACATAACGAACTCATGGCGGAATTGGACCATACGACGAAGAAAAAACGGGACATTCAAGAACTGCTGAAACAGGCGGAACAAAAAGAAAGGGAACTGGACAGGAATGTCAAACATTGGAAAGAAGAAGCAGAAATGAAGGATTCCCAGAACAGATCCCAGTTAAAAGGTTTTACTGCTTTATTTGAAATCGATGCATGCAAATTTTCGAAAATCAGTTTTGTACTGTTTGTGAATGTATTTTGTTCCAAGAAATAAAGGATTTGAAACGACGCAACAGCAACATCCGTGGCATACTCGCCGATACTAAGCACAAACTGAATGGATGTTTGAGTGAAATGAAGAGCCTCTCGAATGAAAAACACAGGGTGGAGGTAGAGCTGACTGCGGCCCGAAAGCACGAAAAGTCTCTAAGTCTTGAAATGAAGAAAAATGAACTAAGAAAATTCAAATTGGCTGAAAAGATTTTAAAAGCCAATCCAAGTTTACTGCGTCGTGGCGACAGTGGAGACAGTGGAAGGTGGAGTGGTCAAAACCAAGCTGCAAAACGTAAAGACTCTCGAAGCAACGCAAACTTTGAAATCGAGAGCTACAAAAATACAATCTGGAAACTAGAAAGGCACAAGGATGAAGTAGACAGAAAACTACGAGACCTTCAGCGAAAAGAAAATATTTACCGAATGAAGCTAGACAAGTATGCGGAAATGGAGAAACAAATATTTTGGACTGGAAAAGCAATGGCGAAGCTAGAGGGGGATAAGATTAGGCTGGAACAGCTAATGAAAACTATGGAATCCAACATGCCCGTGAAAGTTCCTTTCAGGAAACTCGTCACGGACCCGTCCGTTCTGGATCGACTTGCGAAAAATAGGGTCCTCCAAAAACGGATTTTTCAACAAGCCGAGAAAATGGAGGAGCTGAAGGTCACTGCTCGAAGAATCCTGCAGGTATGAATGCTTAAAATTGAGCTACTCTTCCGTTTGCCCAGCAATTCTAGTAATAATTAATTCCGTTTCCACTAATAGTTTCGCGAGGAGCAATTCGGTGCCATGGACCAAAGTCACGACGAAATACCCACGTGGAAGCTTTCCTACTGGAGCAAAGGGACAACTAGTGGAAAATTTGGTGACGACCCATTCCTGAGCGGAATGAACGTTGACATTATAAAAGAGTCCAGAAGTGGCCTTCCATTGTACAGTAAACCATGCACTCACGAAGGCTACTACAAGAACTACATCCAATACTTAAATGAAGAGATTCCCCGGCTCCAGACTGAAATTGATCACATCGAGCGGAAGAAAAACTTCATCGACATGGAAAACGAGAACCGAGAAAAGTGTAAAGAAAGGAGAGATTCGAAAGCCGCATTGGAACAAGCAAAACTATCTTCTCTCATGCTTGCTGAGGAAACACCAGTGGAGGGGGTGAAAAATGTATCCGACGAAGACAACGGCAGTGGGGGGCATTGCACGCCCGACATTAGCATACATGGCTCATCCTTTGACGAGTCTAAGAAAGATCCTGTCAAAAATCAGGGAAAAGTTTCAGTCAAAATGACAAAATCTCAGCGTTCAAAGAAAAAGTCAGCGACAAAGCACAAGTCAACGGATGGTGACGTACATAGTTCGACGTCAACAGGATCAGGAAATTCTACCGACTAATAACACGCATGCATGTCGCCTGTCCATTTGCTTTCCGTATTTTCAATATAATCTTAATTTCACTCTGGTTACAAATGTGTTAATTGTTAGCTGATTCGGACATTCCTTTAACATGAAATTGCAGAATGATCCACGCATTTAATCCGTATGAGTATAATCTATTCCACAGGCATAATCATACTGTTCAAGCTCTGGATCTTTAAGAAAAACCTCTGCTCCGCTTTTTTCTGGTCTTTCAAGTTGTTCCACCTTACAAAATACTTATCTATGAAATTCTGCACGTTTTTTTGTATATATCTTCTCCATGCAAAAAAAAATATATCTGATTTTAATAACTGAATTGTCTGTTTTGTGCATGGATCACTGATGAAGCCAGAAAATGAATAAAAAAAATACTGTTTCTACGTATTTTTCTGTTTCATGTGAACTCGTCTTGGCTCTCATGAGGTGCATGTGACGATATGGAAGTGTGGCGAGCACTAAAAACATCAAAATGCGCAGTACTCCTCCCAATGGACTGGTTTAGCAATGGATGAAACAGAAAAAAATAATAATATGCCAAGCTTAGAACAAAGTACAAAGACACGAAAAGAATGTTTAAAACGTACTTTTTGAGCTTGAGACTCATCATCTCTTTTCCACAGCTCAAAACAAAAAAATTTGCATTCTTTTTCATATGAAACCTGGCCAGTTTTTCTTTGTTCTTGATAAAAAAGAATGCCATGAGCAAGTTGTGTCTTTGATGTGCTCTGTGTCTGCTCTTCTTAGAGGACGTCTTACTAAAACCGTTCAGAAATTAATCTCTCCAGCTACACCAATCACCAATCATTTTTATTTTTATGTCCCTGACAAAACACTACAAAATGCATCGTATGCAGAAACAATAATTAAAAAATGTTTTACGTCGCTATTTAGTTTCACGTAGGAAATTTAAATCTACTTTAAACTCTAAATCTCAAAGTAACATCCATCCATCAGCAAACTCATTTTTTCAAGATGAAGTAATTCTTTGTGTGTGCTAAGATATTAGCTCATTTTTATTTTGTTGTACATTTTAGAAGCCTTTTGGCATTATAAGCGATATGTATGTTTGAGAACAAACAACGATGCAGAATTGCAAGTCATTCACTTGCTCAATCACAAACGGATATTACACCAGGCACCAAACCATGGCAAAACGACAATGGTGCAGCAGTGTCTATTCACACACACAACAGCCATCCATCGTCATATTCAACTTGAGTTGTACAAGTTGTAGCAGTGCACATGTCGAACTAGTGATCAAGGTACAAAAACCATAAAATTTGACTATGACAAAACGGCTCTATGCTCCTTGAACAAAAGTATACCCGAGAAAAAAAAACATTCATAGAAAATTATAGAGTATGCCTTTACCAGGTAGAAAAAGGTGTACAACATAATTCTATCCCTGTACATACACTATAAATTTAATATAATGTTTCAAACTTTCAAGAAACCTTCTGTTGGATTCAAATCAGTCAGATATGACGGATGCATCCTCTGGCAAATAACATATGGGCTGTCCACGTGAAAATGTCCTAAAGCTATTAGCTAGGACCACACTAGCACATGCATGTCTGCATGTAGTTCTCATCCAACATTGCACATTGTGCGTGGCTATAGCGGCAAGTCGTCGTGGATATCCAGTATATGCATTAGATATATATATGTATAGTTCTCAACTAGGGGCTTTTTTCTATTGAAATTTGCTGACGTGCTGTGAACATCATCTATTTACGTACATATATTACTAAGTAGACTTACGAATGTGTGACTATAATTTGTTTTTGGTTATACCTGTTAAAGACTTCACAGTTCTGTAACCATGCGGAAGGGCACAGAAAGGTGGTGCAGGAGGTGGAGACTTGCTGGCAGCTGATAATAAAAAAATACGTAGTTTGGATTCAGTCAGATATAAATGCTATTCTACATAGCAACAACTTTTCGGCTTATCCTGTCTGTTGTAGAAATTCTTAAAATGACGTGGATTCTAGTAAGAACAAGCTATATACATGAAATGTTAGAGCATTGTTAGGATCATTTTTAGTCGGAATCATACTATTTTATGGGTTCTGAGTAGAAGGAAAATGGTGTGATTACATGGCTAACCAAGGCAGAGCTCAGTTTTCATATTTTTCTTCGTTCCGTCTAATTCACGTTTCAAGATTATCACATGCAAAAAACGTTTCTGGTTGGATGTTCGCACAAGGCAAAATCATGTTAAAATCTTGTCTGTTTAGATATAACTCGTTTATTGTACGAAATATAACAATTTTATAAAGGTTTGGAAACAAAATTTTGACGCAGGACTTTGCTGCTTCAAATTTTTTATTTGCTTGAAAAAGAAATGGACCGAAATTGTAAAAAATGATATCCTGAATTTCACCTATTTTGTATGGCTGAAAATTGCCTTCGCTCTCGCTCGTCATGCCATTCCACATCAGCACAACTCCAAAGAACATCCAAAATTCATACAAACGTGACAGACTCTAGCCCCAAGTCAAACACATCTTTTACAAGCATTTTTTTGGAACACCACAAATGGACGAATGAAATATGCAAAAATTCTCCGTCCATCTCCCAAAAAATTTTCATGCGTATGATCCCAATTTCCAAAGTACACGCAGGGGGCCCATCTAAACTAAAACCTTTCAGACACTCTCATGCATCCACCACAACTACACAACAGGAGGAGCATCCATCCAATACATATGTTTCCTTATGCTCCAACACATCAATGATTAGTTCTCACTATATACATATATATATCAATCCACATTGATTTTTTTTGTGTTCAGAAATAACATTCAATTCAACTAACATTTAGCATCCTACCATCATATCGTATTTATTTTTGCGTGACTGCCATACAACCCAACTTAAACTCATGCGAGTGAGTAGTAGCAGCAGTTGGCACAGAATGGTAGCGAGAGAGGGGGCCTATTTCGCTTCATCCTAACATATAGTCCATCCAAGTGATAATGTCCTAAAGCTATTAGCTAGCACAACACTAGCACATCCGTGCCTGCATGTAGCTCTCACCCAACATAGCACATTTTGCGTGGCTATAGCGGCAAGTCGTCGTGGATGTACAGTACCTTCTTAAACAGTTGACTATCTTAAATCTATACTTTTTTTCTTCTTTTCGTTCTTTTTTCTCGATAAAACATTCAGACATATATTTGTTCTGTATTCCATGTTCTAATACGTTTGTTCAATTCTGTTTTCGATTGGGTGTGCTGTGCAGCACTAGTAGCAGCAGCAGCAGCAGAAGCACTTTGCCATCCACCACTACTACTGAAAAATCATCCCAAATAACACTCATACTTACTTGCATGTAGCTCTTGTACAGGGATAGAACTGTTTTTTTGTTCGTCCTTCGCCTTCTTAGAAAAGAACGAGAAAAAAAGTTCGTCGTCATCCTCGTGCTATTTCACATTATTGCAATATATAGACGTAAATGCGTAACAATAGGGAACGTTGTTACTAGTATAGCAGCGACTCGTCATATAATTTTTTTTTTCTTCGACTGCTCGTCGTCTCTCATATACTTCCACTACGACGACGAAGGCTCACACTCAATCTTAACAACGACCAGCTTAGCAGCAGCCACAGTTTGTCGTTAAGTCAGTTTTTCTTTTTCGTTTTCGTTCAAAGACTATGAGTCAAAAGTAAAAAAAAAAGTTTAAACTTTAAATGTAATTGTGACCAAGTCCAATATTATTATTATTTTTTCGATAGGTGCAGCAGTTTGTTGTTGTTTGCTAAATAATAAATATTATTACCAGTTATTTTCATCTGAAGTTAATTCAGTCCGAGAGTTAGTTTTTCTTTTTCTCCTTCGTGAAGTTAATCCAATTTAAGTTATTTAATAATAATTTCCGGATGTTTCTTGTTTTATAAAAAAAGAGTTATTACAATACACAAATGGTATTTGAAAAGTTTAACTGTGCAGTTTTATTTACGACGACGTAAAAAAACCAACAAGTCAGAGAAAAGAGTATCAGTGCTAATTTCCGTGGCTAAATGAAATATTGTCAGCCTCAATCTTAACAAGGTAACGATATTTTTGTTTGCTTTTTAATGATACATTTTCCACATTTAACTTGTTTATTACGACATATCTTACGTGAGTGTGGTCTCTTTGTGTGTTGTTGTGAAGAAGGAAGTCAGTAATACCTACATCAGTTAGATAAAAAAAAGAATATCCGACAGTAAAGTAATCACAATAGAAAAATATATCGTGTGTATTTAACAACACAACATCCTATTTGAGTTGTACAATTTACTTTGGTTTGTTTTTTTTGCAACTACATTTGTAAATATGTACAGTTAAAATTTAACTGGTGGAAGTGCAATTCGCAAAAAAAATTATTAATGATAATTATAATAATGCAGAAATGGAATGTGAGTTTTTGTTCGTGATGGAAGGTTATCTTTGAAAATAATACAACATTCCTATGAAAATCTGTCGCGTTTAACTGTTCGTCCTACGTCATTAGCTTCCTTTTAGGATGGAAATGGTTTGAGTTGGAACGGATACTTTGGTGGCGAAAAGTAATCAATGGATTCTGAAAGAATTGTTGGAGATACAAGCAAAATAGTAATAATTTACGATATACGACAGGAAATTAAATGAGGATGTTCGGACTGTTAATAAAAATAAATCTTTTCATTTACAATGTTTTGTTACATGTTTCGTGGAGATAATTTCTTGAAGAGCTAGGTGAAAGGTTAATTACACACGACTTGTTAAAAAGTTTTAATTGCTTGCTGGATTGAAATATGGATTAAAGTTTTCTGGAAACATGCAGCTCAGTTTTGTGACACAATTAGGAAACGATTGTGGTCAGCATTTAAAGTTATCGAGTGCGATGTAATTTCCAAGTTGACGCTGGAGTTTTGCTTGAGTTAACTTAAATCTCTAATCGTTTCCCGCTGGATTATGGGAGTTGTATCATCTGCAGACATGTCATGATTTGGTTGAGCCAGGAGTGCGTTAATGTTGCTTCGTTAAGGTGCACTTGGGCGGACGTGGTCATCCGTTTCCCGAAGCAAAAACAGTTCTCATGACGGCCAGACGCGAAGGTTTTCTTCATTAACATAATTGCCTTTCAGGATTTAACGATTTGCGTCCCAAATCATGCCCTGCTCGAAATTAATTTTGGTGTTGTCGTGTGTCTTCCTACAAGGGAAAGCGGAAGCTTAAGTGCCATGGTCACTTGTTTATCAGTCGGAATATCATTGCAAAATAATTTCGCCTTTCGCGTCCCTTCGGTTTTTGTAACCGTAACATTTTCCTACTCTGCACTTTTCAAAATTCTTTTTACATTTTAAACCATTTTTTCACCACAATCCCAAAATATTTTATCATTTGTAATGGTTCCTCTTTTACAGTTTTCCACTCTGGAAACGTCTTGCCAGCCGTTAAAATATGAAAGACTTTGCTGATCCCTCGTGAAATCAACTTATTATTTTTGCCCCTTACCTCCACTGGCGTGGACTGATTTCTGTTCGGGGGGATATCGTCGACTCCCTGGATCCATCCATTCAATTCCGGACAACAACACGGGTGTCATAAGGTCATCCTTCACTGGTCGAATAAGTTAACTAAGCTTTCTCTGCTACTGCTGCTCTGGTCTTATAGTTCAAAATAAAATACGACTTCGGATTTCAAAAGGTAAGCTTAAAAATACCCATTAATTAATTACAACTAATTTTTATTTAAAAAAATTTTGCGCAGTTTTCTGAAACACCTAAGTATTTCAAGCATTCCAATTTTAATTCCATTCGGATTATTTTAACTAATGCAGAACAAGTGTTTACATATTTGAAGCCATTATGTATATTATTTATACGTAATGATTATCAACCGATAAAAGTTAAGCGTAATTTCCTCATACTTTTTTCTTAGAATAGACGTGCGCGCAAGAATCATGATTATTGATGACTAACATCGAAGCATTCATGATTCACTTTTATTCACTACGCTGTAGACAATCTTCTTTTTCTTATTCTGGCATCATCTTTCTTCAGCACAACGCATAAATTATTGTTGGAGTTCTGGGATGCGCTGAAAAAGGGGGGTGACGTAGATTGCGATAGTTTTTGTTCTCGTTGTTAGCCATGACGTCATCAACTCACAGCACACTTTGAGATTGCACCTGACCTTGCTTTTGAGCGATGTCTGTTCTCGTTAGCGTTGAGATGCTTTTTCCGCAATTGAAAGCCATTTAAAAATAATTATTCCCGATGGGATGACAATTAAACGGCAATTCACAGCTAGTAAATAATTAAGAGCAATTATGTACTGTATCATGGAAAGGAGAATCCTGTAATGAAGCCTGAAAATTTTGTTCTTCAGCGGACTTTAAATTTTTGAATGGATTTCGCATTTGATAAGTATATTTTCCTTGTTTGATAGTTTTTTTTCGTAGAAGAATTGTACCCCGTGTATATAGCTAAAATCTTTGCCAAACTTGTGCAGTTCGGAAATGGAGTGGAACCGTGACACAATAATTGATCGTTTTTGATAGTCCATGATCCATGAATTTAATTTATGGCAAGACGTATTCAACTATGGCGTATCAGCGAAGAAACAACAAAATTGTGTCAGTAACGTGAGCTTGCAATGCTACACACCACAACAGTATCGACTAAACAGTCCTATTTTGTAATAGTAGTGACCATAATGCTCTGTTACGTTTTATAGCAATAGTTTTGTTGGCATTTAGCTGAGATTGTGATAAGGTTCAATGCAATATTACATTGTAGCATGTTACGTTGTCTCACGCTTGTAGATTTGTTATCCAACGACGTACGGCCGCGTTGTTTTGGCTCCACGCGTAGATTATTATTACAATGTACAGTTATTGGAAATGACTTGCATTTAGTTATTTAGGTAATGTTGATATTGCCAAAAAAATATGTAGGAGAATAATAGGAGTATAATATAATATAAATCATACAGTTTGCCATGCCATGTAACACGTCGTCCAACGCATTTTCTATTGTTGTTGCTGGTATTTATTATTTATTTATTTTTGGAGACTGTTTAGCAGTGCTCAGGGGAAAATATGTAGGGTCTTGTGGAGGCTTTAATAAGGTTGGAAAATGGTTGTAACTGTACATTCCATGGACAACCTAGAGTTAGAGTGATGTCTGCTCGTGACGGTGTGCAATAAATGCACAACTTACATAAAATGACGGGATAAAATGCTGTAAATTCTTGAGTGCAGTTCTGTATTTCCTTCGTCTCTCGCTGAAATATTGTTTGGTGGGGGCTACACACACAGGATTTGTATGTGCAAGGTTTTTCATGAGTGATTAAATATTTGTGCGCTGATGCAAAATTATTACTGTAGAAAGAGACGTAGGGATGCTATTGTGAAGGAGGGTCTATTGATTAGGCAATGGCAAAGAAGGTTGTGTATGCTATACAGGTACACAGAGTAGCAAAGGATGTAAATATTTAAAATTACAAATAGCGGCAAAAGAACGTGTAAATGATTCTATTTGATTGCAATTGAAATTTTCCTGGAAGCTAATATAAAGTCTAGAATTATAAATTTGTTCGTCCAGCGTTGTGCATGAAAATTGGCCAGTAGCGTCTCAACTTGTGCGTAGATTGTGGCTATGTCACTATAACATTGCAAACCAGCCAATACTGGGATAGAATGCCCTGATGAGGATATACTTTGGACGAAGTTACGATAGTGGCTGCCAAAAGGTTGACGAACAGTTTAGCACCAAGAAAGCAACCTCAAAAGCATATCGATTTTTTATTTTTATTTTTGCAAAACAGATAAATCCGAGCTTCTTACATTTTACAGAGTCGTTCATTCATATTATGCGAGATATGATTTTTTAAATGATGCTCCGGTAGTTTCTTTACTCCTTTCCTTAATGGCAACTATATATATTTTGGAAACAAAATAGTTTATTATTATAGTCTACATCGTTCTAGTAGGCAAATAAGATACCGATATGATCATTTAGAAAACTCCGTGAACATTAACTCCAACCATCTTCCCATTTTTATGGAAAAGAGCAACTTTCTGTCTGACAACAAGCCCCGTCACTGTTTGACTTCAATTTGGAAGGTTTACGGCTTTTTTTGTGGAAGAAAATGTTGATCCATCCTAAAGACCTGCCAAGGATATAACCTCAGAAACGTTGCTAAACTTCTTTCCGCCATTTTGTTTTGCCTGTAATAAAAGCAGATGAGCAAGAGTTTCCAAAAGGCTCTATCTTAATTGCCAGCAATGTCTCTTATTGGGTGCGTGTTTTGCACAGTAATCATAGCAATTTCAGGGAAATATTGTCCGTCGTCAGTTTGTAGGTGTCCTAATCCAGGAATTACATGGCAATGGTACAAATTGCTACTGCAAATGGCTAGGTATGTCTGCATTAGCATTGTATTACAAGCTTGCTTTGACAATTAGTTTTTCTTTAGTAGCATTGGTGACTCTATTAACTTCCAAGAATCTGGACTAAAATTAAAAGAAACTACGTACACAGCCATATCATGAAACATCCCAGTTAGCATTGTAGTTGCATGTGTACGTATTCTAGCTGCAAAAAGGGGTACATTTTTTTCTTGATTTGCCTATTTGCTAAAGATTCTAATGAAACTCGATATGGCACTCGTGGCTCGTTCATTCGGGATGGAATTGTTTCATGTTCCGTTCTTATGCTCACGGAAAGGACTTTCTAGAGTAAAAGCAAGATCCAAGTGGGTTTAATGCTGGTGGCTGGCTGGCTACTCCCTCTGGTCAACCTTGACATTTACTTGATCGTTTGGTATGAAACTGGTGTAGTAGCACGTGGCAAATTAAATTTTTGCTTGAAACAAGCTCATCTACATTAATGAAGTTTCAAGGGATCCTCTTTCATGATTGATTAGTGACCGTGCTAATTGGGCGGCTATGGAAAGTATGACACAGAGGGTTGTTACAAAATCTAGAGAAAAGTTGTTTTTCCTCTTTCGAGCATCAGGAAAATGATGTGGTATGTCCCTGAGAGAAGCTAAATACTAAACACATATTATTTGCATAATTTGTTATTAATTCTGGTATGCACAACTATATTTAGAACAGTCCAATTTGATGAGAAGAGATGTCGAAGCTCCCTCTCATTATCAAAAAACAAAAAAAAAGCTCGTACGGGACAATTTTCTTGGCTTTAATTTAACTCTACCTACAAAAAACCCTGATCCCTTGAAACACGTATTCGTAAATGTTGGTGAAACACCGATTGGTGAACCGAGTTTTGTACAAATGTATAAATCAGTATATAAAATCAAAGCGGGTTCACCAGTGTTTCAGTTCATTGAAGAGGTTAAATCACAATCAGATCCAGATCCTAGACTATACTAATTACGAAAGAATATACAATATCGTCTTAATCGAAAGAATAAAATAGCGGTAGTTCAAACTAGAACAGTGGCATGTTGCACATTCACTTAACAGCTAAGACAATCCATAATTTTTCTGATAGTATACCAGCACATGAGAAAGCATATAGTAGCGGAAAACCGGAATATCCAAAAAAAAAAACAGCAAGAACTTTTCCCCAAAATACTTCATAATTCGATAAGTGAACGCATTGGTGGCATTGAGAGCCCAGCTTTTCCAATAGGTTTTTCTTACTGGCGATATCTGTCGACTAGATTTTTTGCAATTCACACGTTTCTGTAAATAATTCAGTTACTGTACTTTTGGTCAATGTCACACAGCCTAGCATTTATCTATTGCGGAGGCCATTTCTTAATCTCTTTTCATGAAAACCCCCAACGAGTTATGCAGTTGCCAAGGAGACTGGGATCACATTGTCGTCGACATGTTCGATTCTAGTGTTGGTATTCTCCCACATCGAAGTATATTAAAACAAAGACTGTTTACATGGTCTTCACAATTCAGAATGCACATGGTTTCGACCATATGTACATTATAAAACATATTCATTATCCGGATGAGATACTCTTCCATATCATTAGGGAGACCGTGCAATCTTTCTCTTTAAACTTAAAAGGAAAGTCAGATAATGCATTAAAAAAAACAAGCCATCATCTGGGCTGCAAGACGTTTATAAAATAAAAGTAACAAACAAACCAGTCAACAAAGTAGAAGCATATAAATCCTAACTGGTTGTACACCCGAAAGAAAGAAAAACCTTCCTACTGCACACGTAAGTCATATCGCATGAATAACTTTTGCCCCTTGCAGCTGCTCATGTCTAGGTATATCTTTTTTAAAATATAAAACACATACTTACAAGTCTAAACTATTGTGTAAGATCAACCTGCACAGTGAAAATGACTGTGAAAATTGTACATAGACAAGGCAAGTTTGTGAAACTGAAGCTCCAACTTCCGTAACCCTCAATGTTACATCTCGCAGCTTTCATCTTTTTCTCAAGATTTGAACGCTTGTGGGAAAAGATGAGTTGTTCGAATTAGTCCGTGTATGCCACATGCTCAACATATTGTTATTATTCTTATATATATGTGGAGCTTCCACCATGCAAAAATGAAATGTTAAAGTTGCTATGTTGTTGGCAAGCTGGTTTTGAGAAACTACCTTAGCATGCAATTGTGAAATGCAAACCTACTTTTGAAAGAGATGGTGATGTGGGTAAAAGAGATGCGAAAAGACCAGCTGTAAACACATTTCTACCTAACTTTGTTACCTTTTGTGCACAGCATAACACAAGAAAAATATTTTTAAAAAATACTGTGTTAAACAGCTTGAATGTTAAATGTAGATGTATGAACTACGTATATTACTCGTTTAGCTACTTGCTGGCTTATAACCCTGGGTTTTTCTTTGTTCGTTTCATACGCAGAAAGCAACGGCTGTGTTTTGCATGCAAAGTTAATACAGAACAGTTGGAAAACATCTTTCTATTTATTTAAACTTTTGAGCTTTGCATATGCTATGAAATATTTCCTCATCGCAACGTGCTCTAAAAAGTTTTCTACAGTAGTCGGTAGTTTTAAAATGCAAGGTTCACATGCTAGTATATCTCATGAGTTGCGTTTTGTAGACACACAAGAATAATATTAAAAAAGGTGTTTTTCACATGCCAATAAGTAAAAAGTTGAGTAAATCGACGTGTCTCTAAAAGAAAATGAAGGCATTAGAATGATAGAAATTTGCTTTAGAAATGGGCTGGTAGTACATGTATTGCAGAAAAACGAGGAGGTGGAACAAAGAACTTTTTTTTTAAGTGCTGAGCGTACATTTACAGCAAAACATTGAGAGAGAATCTGCTGATGAGGATTAGATTACTTTTCTGGATATGAAAACGATGAAGACGGCTGAACAGTAGGCGTTCGGTGTTGCGAAAACATTTGGTCTCGTATGTTTATCAATACAAAATGTATTTTTGTGAAGTGAACTCGAAATGGGGAAGGCTTAGCTTTCGGTATGCAGGTGTAAATGAGTGGTTTTCTATTACTAAAGATGTACTAAAACATGTTGGTAAACTTTCTGCTTTCAAGAAAGCATCATATTTTGAATTATTAGATTTACAAAAGAAAATGTTTGATGAAGCTATTGATGGTAATAGTGATGAAAATGAATATGATATTGACAATTTATACAACTGATTTGTGCGTTAAGATTTTAACTAAGTATGCTGGAACTTAATATGCTTTATGTATAACTGATTTTTTTTTTGCTTTTCTCCTTATGTACTATATACAAACAATATTGTACTCTATTGAATGTATTCACTATTTGTATTTTATTTATTTATTTTTTTGTGACTTTCTGTCAATGTGATTAATAGCCCTCTGCCATGTATGGGTTCACTATTTGACAATAAACTATTATTATTATTATTACTGACCTGACTCCACATTTAGATTAGCGTCTCCAACGAGGTCAATACAATTTGGCTTCGGAATAATTAGGGTATTTTGTACCGATAACTATTCACGATACTTCCGGTTTTCACTCTGATACTGATTGTAATTAACCCGGTATAGTATCCAAATTTTGCGGTTTAACCTGGATTCATAGTATAGTATGTATAGTGTGCAACAGCAATCATTTTATACCAACAGCGTTCACATGAAATGAAAAAGCTTAGCTAAAAAGCTTAGTTTTAAAGCTTAGCTAAAAAGTTTAGTTTTAAGGCTTAGCTAAAAAGCTTAGTTTTAAAGCTTAGCTTAAAAGCCTAGTTAGAAAGCTTAGCTAAAAAACTTAGTTTAAAAGACTGAAAATCCGTAGAAGTGTTACAAGTTATCCTTATAATCACTGTACCACGTTTGATGCAAAATTGGCCAAAATCTAAAATTTGACCAATCTGACTCTAATGGACTCCTCTGACCCCTATGTTTGACCGATTATGCTGAAACTCCATACGGTTACTTTTACTGACCTACGGGATCACAGTACAAAATTTATAGCAGATCGGCCACAACTTAAAATTCGACCCATCTGACCCTAGTGCACACCCCATATATGACCACAAAGGTTGATCAAGTGAGCTGAAAATCAGTAGGGTTGTTTCAGTGGACCCAAGGTATTCATGTACCGAGT
>VICI01000735.1:0-31244 GCA_019593645.1 Akabosia matsudoensis
TATGAGCTAACAACTTTCACCCTTTGTGCGTGAATAAACGATGAAAATTGCCTATGTGCATAGTAATGAGTTTAGGTGAGGAACGATCAATGTCATCGTTGGCATTGGAATGCGAGCTTGTGTTTGTGTACCTAACCTAAATTGGATGATCAAGACAGGGAGAAAAAAGCAAATATAGAGTGGGCTGTAATGAGGATTTTGATGCACGACTTTGATTAGAATATGTAATAGGATGATTAGGGGAAAATGTTTGCAAACGAGGAATTGATTAAGAGGAGATAATGTGATTTATTGAGATGTGAGTGCACGATTGATTGCCAATTTGCTATACAGGATTAGACAAAAAAAAGAAAAGATTGGGAATCTCTTGGAATAAGCATGTGTGAACGTGTTAGTTTGATGAGGTGATGAAGTAATAGTAATGAAGTAGACTTCGTAATAGAAAATTTATGGGGAAAAGCGAGATAAACAGATAAAATGGAGATTGAATTCATTTTAATCTAGGGACCAGCCGTGATCACTCCAACTGCATACCAACAAATTGCTCCAGTTGTTCGTTATGGAACTGCCCGTCAAATCATTGATGGACCCGGAGTTTCCCAACTTGCTGCCCAACAAGTTGCTCTTGCCCGTGGAGCTCTCCCAGCTGGACCTGCCCCACAAGGCTTTGCCCGTAGTGCCCAAGGACAACAAGAACAACAGCAACAACAGCAACAACAAGAGCCCCAAACTCGCCAAAGCCAACCAGAACAACCCCAGTTCCCACCTCAACAACCCCCACAACAACCAGAACAACCTCAATTCCCACCTCAACAACCCCCACAACAACAAGAACAACCTCAACAACCCCCACAACAGCCACCTCAACAAGAGCAACAATCACCATTCCCACAATTTAGATCTGCTGGTAAGTACTTTTGTAACTGCGAAATCTAGCGAAGCGTTGCATTGCTTATCACCACAGTAATAACTATACGTCTCATTCTACCCCAGGAATCCCACGCCGTCCACTCCAATTGCGTCCACAAGGAGCCCCACAACCCCAAGGACCCCCCCAACAAGCTCCACAAGGCCGTGCTTCCGATGGTACGATAAGCAGAAGCATATATTTTATTTATACATATATTTATATGAAGCATATAAAGTATAAAATTGATAAATTAATATGTTACTGCTACAGATGCTATCGAAATCGATGCCAACAGCCAACAACAGCAACAGCAACAACCTTTCGGTCAACAAGAACAATTCCAGCAACAACAACAACAATTCCAGCAGCAACAGCAACAATTCCAGCAGCAACAACAACAGCAACAACCTTTTGGTCAACAGCAGCAACAACAAGGCCCACAACAACAACAACAACCCCAAGGACCCCAAGGACAAGCCGGACCACAAGGCCGCTCCAACGGATTGACCTTCAATCCAGACATGCCAGCCGAGCTCCAAGGCCGTCTTTTGGAATTTCTTTCAGCTAAGGGAGGCTCCGTAACTGAGGTCCTCAACGAGAACGGATCACCAGCCAACTCTGCTTCCGTCCTCCAAGTTGCTGATGCCCTTCAAGATGTCAACCTCCAAGGAGGTGAGAGGATCACCACCCGCCGTATTGTTGTCACTCGCCCAATTGAAACCGTCCAAGAGGTCGACATCCAAGAACCAGCCACCAAGATCCACCGTCTTGCCGTCAACACCCCAACCCTCTTCAAGCAAGCCGTTCAAGGAGTTGCCAACGTTCCAGTCCAAAAGACCGTTGTCCAAAACGTTGCCACCCCATTCCTCAAGACCAGCATCACCCCAGCCTATGCTCATGCTGCCGCTCCAGCTTACGCCTACGCTTAAATATATAAATTAGGCACGCAGATCTAAGTTATATAGAAATTATTATATCCTATTTAAATACTAGCGATTTTTCTACTAAGTGACTCAACTCCACTCCTGTTACTTAAACGAAGGAAATATGCCATCAACACCCGATAATGAACCCTTAATACAGTATTGCAGTTTTATGTGTTTTTCATCACTTTTTGCGTTTAAAAACACATAAAACTGGCCTGTTTTACGACCTTCTCTCTCCCCCCTAGAGAGATGAAGATGTACCAATGCAAGACTAAACTCAATCGAGAACTTTCAAAACAAGAATGCGCTAGCGCATTAACACTTTTTTATACTTTTTTTATAAACTACTAAATGTGTCCATTTGTGGTGAGGTAATGATGATTTATGGTGACTAAATGTGTTTTTCAGAAAATACAACCTGTTGTGCTGTAAGTACATGTAATGTAATTAAGAGATGATGAAGATGTCAGACAATGATATTGTTTTTATTTAAATAAAGACAATGTTCCAACGTGAATGAAAAGTCTAACGAGAGATAGTGTCATTTTTATAACAACTCAAACGGTGCTACCTTGAAGTCATCTTTAATTTAAAATTTAGCAATAAAAAAGTACTTCGCGTCAATTGTGGAGTCAGTTCCAACGCGAATGAAAAGTCTAACGAGAGATAGTGTCATTTTTATAACAACTCAAACGGTGCTACCTTGAAGTCATCTTTAATTTAAAATTTAGCAATAAAAAAGTACTTCGCGTCACTTGTGGAGTCTTCAGCAAAGAAAAAAAAACGCGTGTTGATAACTTTTCAAGAATTATTTATACAACATTTCATTTTATTTCATTGAATTTGTAATTAGTAACATTTTTCTTTACCCTTTATGACCTATCTTACATATCTATCTACACTTTAAAGTTAGATGACTCTCAATATACAAACATACGTTTTCGTTTTAATTACTTTTTGCCGAAATTTGATACATATACGCTAGAGCACCTACTTTTATAAACTACAGCACATAATATTTAGTGCCGCTAATACTACTGAAACATTTTTTTTTCGACTTGTCGCTGTTCAACGATAAAAAATATCATTGCCCATATTGTATCCTACATGGTAGGTATTTGATTATCCTTGATAATATGTAAAATATGACTACTTCGGAATGTCCAACAAAAACAAGTCTAACGAACAGTTTGTTCGATCACAAAAAGAAAATGCGTATGATTTTTTGGGCATAAAACGAGCGAAGTAAATGACAGTGGTCAGGGAAGAAACATACAAATTACGACAAACAAAGGTACGTCAATATGAATATCTATTTTTGATAACGCTCGAGATGATATCCGCATATTTATAACCGACTGACTTAGTATGTCTCTCTGATGATGACGATGGTGACAAAAAGATTTTGTAAGGAAAAAAAGTCTAACTGTCTTTAATTGTCCTTCTTAAATCTTTGTGCTGACGTGACTCTGTATATGAGCGAGTCCCTTCCAGGATCCATTGTGGCGATTGCAACTAGAGGAAAAAGAATTGGCAAAAAATATTCGTCAACAAAAAATGAACAAGTGTGAATTATTGTGACAACGAAGCTGAGGCGTCATAAAAAGCTTGGCTACCTGTGATGGCGATGAGTGCAAGAATGAGAGTGAGGGAAATGAAAAGAATGATGTTGAACACAATGGGATAGTCCTCACTGACTGGTTCGGCAAGGTTCATCTAAAAATCACAGAAAGGGATTACAATTGGCCCTTTGATATTTTCTCATAACATTACTAGGATTATTTATGTGATTTGTCTCGTTGTCCAATTTAGAAGAAAAAAACATGTACATGAACATTTAAAGTTTATTCCCAACGAATTGTTCAGGTTTGCTCGTGGGACACGAATGCAGCACTTTCTTGTGAGGCAAAGTCTAATTTCCGATGCCGATGTCACACTTTAGTTAGCTGCGCGCATCTTCGGTTTGCTAAGTTTGCAAAGAGCGTGGGCTAAATGAACATATTGTAACGGTACAAAAAAACCTCCTTCTGCAATAGTGTGCAAAGCGCTTTAGGAACGAGACAAGAAAGAAATAGCCTATATATTACAAATTTACATTCGCGTGCCAGGAGCAAATGAGCAAAACTGAATAATTCTGTTCGTGCATTTCCGAAACTCGAGAACTGGAAAAATCATATTCACATTCTAAATTTGTGTTTACCTTTTTCGGATCAATGGGAGTTGGAGCTTGTCGTACTCTTCTTGAATGATGAGAAGCAATATCACTGCTCTTTACTAGAATCATAATACCATTGACAGCCTCCGTTGATTCAGCCAATTTCTTCAAACTATCGTCCATATTTGATGTGACTGGAGTGGCCTTGGTCATATCTGCAAAGTAGATCATAGGTGCAACTGTTCCATTTTCTACAACATCTTTAAGCCAAACGGTCCATAACAGCGACAGAGTTGTCAGCTGCACCATCTTCGTTGATCAAAAAGTAGTCAGATCTACAGATTTACGACAATAAACAAAAACTTAAAACCGAGCCTTGCTATAAACAAGTTTTGTCTACATTTCTTTACATGTAAAATACCTCAAATTATCCAGTCGTTTTTCACCCCGTTCGACTAAGATAGAAAAGAATTCGTCCCACTTCAAATTTTCAAGAAGGGCAACCTTGTGACCCTTCAACGTGGCAAAGTTGGCATTATCTCGTACACGTAGTCCAACAATGACCCTTGGAGGATTAAACGGACTGGAAATATATGCACCGCTCCATCCTCCATTGCGCTATTATTGCAACAGTATCGTATAGTTAAATTCCGACACAAATGGTTAAACTTTTGTGCCAATAGTATTCATACCATCATAATTACTTACCAAATCAACAGTGAATCCCATCGAGGTCAGCACCACATTCGCCAACTGCACAGAACTAATTTTATCCTCTCCATTGGTAAAATGCAAGGTTCCAGGTTTCGCCAAAAATTGTACTGAATCATCTGCCACCGCAAAAACTGCCGTAGCCACAAGTAAAACTGAGATCGCTTGTTGAATATACATGATTTCAAGGCAAATCAAAACTGAATTTTCGCCAGAAAAAAAAACCAAAATAAACTTCCTTCCTGACTAGAAATTTGCAAAAGAAACACTTTCCCAAGCTGGACTTTATACTAGACAACACTCATCTACTTTTCATTGCTCAATGCCACAGTTAATTAACAGAAATCACAGGTAAATATGAAAAGGGTGGGACACAGCAGAAGCAGCATCAACTCTTAATACACTCCCTGTTTTTTGAGCTCACACCTTGGTTAATTACAGTTTAAGATCATATGCTCACGCTCAGACTACTCATCTTCATCTGGCTAATGTTTTCATGCACTTCCCAAACACATGGGTTTACAATTGCTCAAGTAGCCCGTCCTGGTGCGGGCCAAATCCAAAATATTTACTCTGAAGAGGTTCAAACTGAACCTTTTCGGCATGAAAGTCATCTTCAAGTAAACAGAAGGAAACATGGAAAGATGTAAAAGGCAGGTGCTGGTTGGTTTAGGTGTATGTTTTAATTATTAGAAAATACAAATGTACAGGTGCTTTTAAAGTAAGACCTAAAGAAGATAAAAGACTAGGGGACAACGCAGGATAGCGTATGAAATAGTTCTAAAAAGTATTTTTCCGAGTCTTTAAGACAGTTTATTCCAATGGCGGCGACAAGTGTCTTCCTAGGTAAGATATACTGATTGGATGGCGGATTTTTGGTTAAAAACTTTATGATTAGGGATTTTTTGGTTGAAAATGTACAGTTAAGGAATCAGGAGGAACCTATGCGCTGAATGGACCGCCCAAGTTTGAAAGATGGAACGACTTAAGGGAGGATTCGGAGGAGGCAAGGTTCACAACGGTTTCAGGAAATGGGTACCTGATGGCAATAGGGAACAATTCAAGGTGAGAAGGAGTAAAGTACCCTACATTATTCCCGAATAAATGAATAATGCAGTTTACACAGTGGCTTGTGTTTTTCTTTCGAAGGGTCAACGTATTCAATACGACAGATGGGAGCTTAAAGTGTTCACTGCCGAGTCGGGTTCTGGGAGCGTCACTGTCGCCACAAGGGAATTTCCTGATAACATGGGATAATCCTAGCCAGCGTAAGTTCAGTTCAGTTGACTTATCGTCTGAAGTATATCTGTTATGAGACAAACTTCAGGTGTGTTTCGTGGTTTTGTTTTTACAGATCATGACAATTTTAAAGTGACCTGGATTAGCGGTGGAAAAGATATTAAAGTAGTTCATTCTCTGAAATTAAGCAAGCAACCGGAAACACAATTCTCCCATGATGAGTCTGTGTTTGCAAGGCTGTCGAACAATTCATTACTGTTTTCACATGTTCCTGACTTCCAAACAACAGCTATAAAAACGCCAGATAATTTGAAAATTACCAAGTTTTCGTTATCGCCGGGGAATAGTGGACCTCTTCATGTTCTTTGTTTCATTCCTGCAACAACGAAAGGACAACCTTCGTTTGCGAGGATGTACAAGTACCCTAATTTTGAAACAATTATAGCATCGAAGAGTTTCTTCCAAGCGGATAGAGTGGAGATGAAATGGAATCCGAAAGGGAGTGCAGTTTTATTGATAACTGCCACAGATGTGGACAAAACAGGCCAGTCCTACTATGGCAAGACAATGCTCCATTATCTGGACACGAAAGGGGAGACGTCCATGATTCAAACAGAAAACGACTCTGCTGTTATACATGCGGCAGAGTGGAGTCCGAATTCAAATGAGTTTGCAATTATTAGTGGGAAAATGCCGCATACCAGGGCTGCTCTTCTAAACTCAAAGTAAGAATAGTTTGGTTGTATTTGAATACTAGGTATTAATTTTGGCTCGTTTTCTTTCGTTCCGATTTCCTACTCAGGTGCCAAGTAATACTGGACATGGAAGTTTCAGCAAGAAACGCTATTCATTTCAATCCACAAGGGAATTTGCTGCTACTCGGGGGATTTGGAAACTTGTCACAAGGAAAGATAGAAATCTGGGAAGTAAAGAAGCTGAAGAAAATGATTGCCAATTGCTCCTCTACCGAGACAACTCAAGTAGCCTGGCTAAACGATGGAGCCCATTTTATAACTGCCACAACTGCACCAAGAATGCAAATAGGAAACCAATTTAGGGTTTGGGATTTCACAGGAAAATTAATACATGAATGGAAAGCCGCAAAACATCTGTTTGGGGTGGTTCCATTTTTAAGGGATCCTCCACCTCCGTTCCCTGAAGATAAGCTTGATGCCCTAAATAGGCAGTTAGGGAATAAACCTGTAGCACGTTGTAAGTTTAATCAATTTCAATGATGTAATACATATATATTACAGGATATTGAGGTGCTGAGGGAAGTTTAAATAAATGTTTGTTCACTTTTCATCAGTTGAAGAGAAGAAAGCTGCTGCATACGTTCCACCAAGTAAACGAGGAATTCCCGGGGTTGGAGCTGTAATGCCTCCAAAACAGAAATCTGCTCCACCCCCGCCCTCCAGTAACGCAAATGATAAGGAAAAGAAAATCCGGGCGGTCAAAAAGGTAACGGTTCTGCTATTCCAGTACTTACATACATGGGTACCTACTCGTATTTGGCTTACAGAGATTCTACTTTCAAATTGACAGAAATTGGAGGCAATCGACAAATTAAAAGAGTTACAGAAGGAAGGAAAGACTCTAGAAAAAAACCAATTGGAAAAGCTATCAAAGGAAGCATCCCTAATTGAAGAGTTAGGGGCACTTGAGATAAGTTAAGGACCCTGTGCGAAAGCTTCATTATGCTTGTGTATGTTGAAAGTGATACGAAACAACAGGCATTTTCACATTATCAATACAACAGCAACAGAGACTGAAATATATTTCGATTTTAATTCGTAATTTTATGTCAGGTCATATACAAACTTGTGAATTTGAACAGATTGACATACCACTGCTTCGCACCGTTCAAATTTTAATGAATCTGATGTTACAAATATTTATCATTTCTTTTCAATGAAATGACCAATGGATGGGAAAAAATTTACACTTCTTTGAGTAACGAGTACTTTATGTCTACCGTGATATCGTGTAGCTTAGTCCCATTCATCATTGGAGCTAATGATTGTTGGTTGAAATCAGCACACGTGATATTCTACTCGCAAAAAATGGTGTTTCAGATTGTGTTATATATACAAACATTTATTATTGAGAAATAAAAAGGAAACATACAGGTAAACACTGTATGAAGGATAATTTTATACACAAATGATTTACATTCCGAACCTAATTTTAGAGAATTTAGATTTCTTTTCGTTGAACATGTCATACTTCTTTTTAGTGACAACAACAACTTGTGGCACCATCAGTCGATTTTCCTCAACAGAATTAGGATTCGACCTGTTTTCCATAGTAGGTATATCTGGTACCAATTTTGATTCATTGTCTTCATCTACATCGTCATTCACGGTAGCTAACTTGGGAACGCTTTGAGGTACAGTTGTCGATGCGTAAACGACATCATCGGATTTAAGCTCTTCAACTACGAAAACAGGAGCAACTGTTGTTGTTTGTTCATCTTGACTCGTTCTTACTGCAGGCTCTAGTTCCGGTACCGCATCAACCGCCAGTTTTTGCTCTTCAGTCGTTTGAACTGGAGCGATGTCATCCCTCTCGGTGGCAACATTCTCAACAGCTTCATCATCAAATTTACTACGTAATGTTGTCGCCACGTCAGATGGAGGAGCGTACTGCACAACAGTCTCAGAGACTTCGGACGACATCGCTAGCATATCATTTCTTGAGTCGAGGACTACCCATGGCGCTCCATTCACTAATGATAGCAACGTACCTGAAATGCAAAATCACAGAGATTTTTTATTGAATTTTGTCACCTTCAAAAATACCTGAACCAAATTTCACTCAAGAAGAATCCCACCTATTAAGGTGACAATAATCACAAACTGTTTCATCTTCGTTTTGATAACGAATCTCCTTCTTTTTACTGCGAGTGGTCAACTTCTAGGAACTATTAAATTGAAGAAAAATTGTCGATGTAATCGTCGGCCTTCAAAATCAGTTTGCCTGCTGTTATCAAACTACGCTTTTCATCACTGTCCCTTTTTTCATGAGGAGCATTGAG
Source organism: Akabosia matsudoensis (assembly GCA_019593645.1). Classification (NCBI taxonomy): domain Eukaryota; kingdom Metazoa; phylum Arthropoda; class Collembola; order Entomobryomorpha; family Paronellidae; genus Akabosia; species Akabosia matsudoensis. Next base: position 8,979 of record VICI01000735.1, read on the forward strand.
CTTAAATTTGTTGAACCAGAAGGGAAAGATTTACTACGTAACATAATATACGTTTTCATCTTCCCCGTCATCATATCAGTTTTCAAGATTGGCCATCATTTTTCCCTGTTGTCCATTTTTATGCGGTATACCTGTTTTTATTATTACATTGAGCAGTCTGCAGGCTGAAACTTCCTATTGCCCATCCGCACAAATAAAATTCGGATGTAAGCGAAACATAAATTTTTGTGCTGAAAAATATTACCTCTAAAACTTTTGCACTGTTTTATTCATCATCGTCAACGTGCCTTGATTATTCTGCAGACATCATCCCTCCACCCCACGGGCTCCATTTCTGTGTACACGTATACATTTCTAAACATGATTGACGTAACGTGACCTGCTGCAGCTTTTATGATGAGGAGCAAGTACGTAGTAAAACACAATAGCGTGAATGAAACATGAAAAAGTAGTTTTGGTGAGACCTTTGCAATTTTAGTAAACCTGACGGGACGGACAAGAAAAAGTTTTTGCATGAAAGGTACTGGCGAATTCGGTGTTTGTTTGGTAAAATCACCAGCAACAAAGGAAGGTTGAGTGATATGATGCAGAACGCTCAGACTACGAAAAGATATGCCCAAGAAGATAAGGTAGTTGAAAAGTCCGAGTTGCTTGATATAAAAAACAAGCAGTAAAATTATATACATGGTTTTACGAGGAAAAAGATTGGTTGTGATATTATTAGTACGGGGGTGTTGCGCTAGTGTCAAATATAAAATCGGACGAACTATTTTGAATTTTTTTTAGAAAAATGGCGCAGACATGGCTGTGAAACGTGATTGATGCAGCCGTAAGCTACATGAAGTTGATTCTAAGCAACAGAGATGACCTTTGTGGATGCGTAATGCTCATTAAGGAGAAATGCACATGGTTTTAGTCCTTCAGTTATTAGTTACATGAATAGAATTTTAGCGGTCAAAGACGGGAATAATAGCTGCAATTGCAATTTTGGACGTAAATGCAGCTTTAACTTTGAAGTCTTTGAAAGAATAAAGTTTAACAGCAAACGTTGCATATTCATTACAAATTAAAACTTTTATTGAGCTTTCGTTCACAAATACATAGAATATGATAGTAATGAGAGAAGAATTGTTAACAAAATTGATGTCCTTATACAAACGTTTAAAAAAATTGAAAGCATTACACCTTCCGTTCCCCAATGCAATTACAAGATGCACTATGCATCTCGCCGCTAAGAGAAAGATATGAATGCAACTACAAGCTGCATCCCTGCACATAATTTTGATTGACACTGAAGAATAGTCATGCATTCAAAAAGTGAATGGAGTCATTCATACATTATTAGGACAAATTAGAATCAAAAGCATTAACATGCCATATCAGGTCATCTGCAATTTTTTTTCAAAGTAAACTGTGACATTGTTTGGTAAATTAGTATTTCACTAGCCTTCAATGAATTAAAATTCTCATCATCAAAATACTTTGTTCTTGGCCTGAAGACACTCACGCGCTTCATGTAAATATTAAACAAAATTTCGCTGTACATCTATTTCCCATTGATAAATCATACACATGTCAATACTTTATCAGTCTTAGAAATTCACCTTCTGATAATCAATCACGTGTCTGTACATTTACACTAATTCAGGATAAAGAAGACTCGCGAGTATAACCCATTCACAGTTTTTTAGTCCATCGTCCATTCTGTGTACCAAATCTGAGTAATTACTATTCATTAGGAAGACGAAGTCTAGGTCTAAGAAAAAAGTCAGGGATTTTGTTGTGTTGTCCAAAAAAGACTACAAATGGAAGGTACGAATATGCATGTGTCAAACGTATCAATAAAACCAGGGAATTGACTATTGGAAAGAGTCTTTGTTCATAACTAATATGTTGGTCAACAGTAATGAATGAAAGGAAGCATTTCTTCACAAAGCTTAATGACTATTTTTTTGTCTGACTGACCTGTAATCAAATCCCTGCTAACTTCACCTTACACTTTTGTAAATACATTCTATGTACATATGAATAACAAAAAAATAACCAACAAAAAATTGTTACATAATTGCAGCGTGTCTGAGAAGATAATAATAAATTCAGAAGAAAAAATATAATAGTATTAAACTGGTTGCAGGCTTGGCCCTCGTCATAAACGCAAAATGGTTCATTGGTTGATTTTCATACGTAAAGTGAACGCAAAAATACAACTCGTATTTAGCTGGCAGGGGCTTCAGTAGTGGCAGCTGGAGCATCATCAGAAGACAAAGCTGATGGAGCGTCACCACCTACTGGAAGGTTAACGGCTTGGGCGACTTCTTCCATCACCATTTCTGGAGTAATTGTAGTGACAGCATCGTCCATTTGCATTTCTTCAGCAGAGCGAGCAGGCATATCGGTGGTGACTCCTGAGTCAGTGTCCTCTTGATTGGAGCTGCTGGAGGATACCTCATCAAATACAACTTGCTCACCGCCAGTAGACACTTCAGTTGGAGAAGCGACATCAGTCATAATAGTTTCCGCAGCTGGGGAGGAGGAAGATGGAGGAGCAAGGGTGGAGGTAGATGGCAATACATCACTCAATGAGGTTGGTACCTCAGGCACTTGAGGAACTGGCAAGCCTTGTGGTCTGCAACTGGATTCTGCAATTTTTCACGAAAATGTTGACATAATTGACGTAGCTAAACCTGATTTTTCTCTTTTTACAAAATCTTATTTTACACTTACGCATAACAAGAGCAGCAAGAACAAGAACAATGTAGGAATTCATGTTGGTATTTTTCAGTTTTATTCACAAAACAACTTGTTAGAGGTGTATCTGTAAGAGCACACAAATTAACACTGATTAACTCCTCGTGTGGTCAAGTTTTATATATTGATCCGACGATTGGTAGGCACGTTTTGAAAAACAAAAAAAGTGAACGCATCCGAAACTCAAACTCTAATAGTTTTATTGAACCGTATCCCAAAGAGGAACAAAGCTTACTAATTCATATGAAATTCTAAGACAAATGATGATATATACTCCAGAGACATGTAACGTTTTTGTGTTTACTACATCGCTTCCTGTACACGGAAGAAAATATAACTGTACAAGAACTAATTCGCAGCAAATTTATGCCTTATATCCAACATTTTTCTTTTGCTACGCACATCCACCTGTAAACTTGGCGTTTATCCTGAGAGCATACACAAATTTTCATACATTCTACTAATCGAAGATCAAGGATGAACTTAATAGGTGGAACGGTTCTCTTCAAGGGTAATCTAGTCTTGTATTTAAATGTTTAAGATGTTGTTTTTATCTAAAAAAAATGAAGACGCCTTTTTGACTGACGACTTGGCTATCATTTAGCGTCTTTTCTTGCCTTCATTACTTTTCCAGAAATGTTTTACGCATAGAGGGTGTTTGCTACAGTGTTCAAGTAAAAATCAAACTCAAATCAATCACAAGCGATCGTAGTAAAAGAAAAGGTTTGTTGTAAATAATAGAATGCAATTAGCATGCAAAATGAACTGATAAGTTTTTTCCCTCTCTAAATTACTCAAAGAAACAGGATAGAATACATATGGAATGGACAGGGAAGTAAAATAATGATGCAATATATGTGTTACAATGTTAAAACTCTAAGAATAATACAGGCTAGAGGGGGTGCAGGTGTTAGCTAATTAAACTTTCCAGCTTGATCCTAGTAGTTATCAGATCAAATCAAAGTTCCTTCCATGATTGCCCTTCTGATTTGAGCTTCTTGTTGAGAAATTTATGTGCAGCTTGTTTCTCTACTACCTTTTTTTAAAACAAAGCTTCTAACCTAAAACAAAGTAAATAGAGGAAGAATGAATTCGCCCAACGAAACTTTTTTTAGTTTGCCAAGTTCACTTAAACGCTAAAAGGTGTATTTTACCTCAAATGATTATGAAAAACTTGTGTAAAAAGATGATTTAAGCCCTTCCTAAAATGAATTGATTGCTAAAGAGTACGAATACAGTTGCACATTTTGATACGCACTGAGTGGCTTACAAAAACTGATAGTGCCCAGAGATTTCTTATACTTTTTCATAAGATGAAGGATATCATCATCATTATTATCTCAGTTAAGCCTCTTCACTCAAATAGGTACCAGTACCATTTCTGCGATAATGTGAATATCCTACTAGCTTCAGCCCTTCATCATCCTCTCTGATAAAAACTGTACTTGTGTTTCTTATCATCGGCTTCCTTTAACTTGCGTTTCGACTTTACTTCTTGGAAGCTTTTAAAGGATTATGCGTAAAGACGCACCACCTTGCGTGTAATGCGCACTACGCAAAAACGTTCCCTTTAATCAAGAACATTGTTACAATTGTTTGCATTGCCCTCATCATTCGCAAACATCGTGATTGTTTGTTTCTGTTAATCAGAAATGTATTTGATGACTGATGAGAAAAAAATGCTTTACTTTGATAACATTATGTCTTGAGTAGTTGACATGCGTGTGTAAAATATTTATACACGATTGTATGCCTGATTAAGTTGTGTACATGGACACGCGTGTTTAGGCAATACAATAGTTAGCCTGAACGTTGTAAACTATATAAGGTCAATGTTATTTTAGTTCTCGCACAGAGTATAATGTCTATTTATACAAATGTCTACCGCATCATGTGGAAACTTGTAATTAAAACTAGCAAAATTAATAACGTAAATATTTAAGTAATCGTACCTGATGGAAAGATGACCCTTTCTGAGCTATGGAGTTTGGTATTGAATTGCAATAGATTAAATCAGAAACACTGTAACATGCACTTGCAAATTGCAGTGTTGGTTGTAGGTATATAGTGTATTACGCAAAAACACTAACGAGAAAACTTTGTTCACTTATCAAGTGCTCAACTGACAATAAACAAGGCTCCCAGAGAAGCTATTGAAGTTTTATATAACATTCGCAAACATGATGATGGGGATGGTCACAGGTAAGCCAGACAAGGAATCTTCTCTTGAATAAAAAAGGTTGGTCCAAGACGCGACGCATAGAATCATTATCCTCATATTATTCGCGAATTCGATGCCTACAAAGTACATTATTAGTGTACACCACGAAACGCGAAAAAATATGCGTGTTTTATTTTTCTCTCCTAAACATGACCATAATCACGAACTAGCAAAAAATACCCTATTTTGATAAAAGTACATGGCAGACTGAAGAAATTGTTACTAGAGAAAAAAATGGGATAAAAAACGGCAGACGGCTTCTTGAATTTTACAGGGTTAAATTGAAATGGTAACGGTGGCGGATCGGAATCTCTGTTCATAGGCAGCATTATTGTTTGACTTACACAAGCAAAGGGGAAAAGTAATTTATTCCTACACGCTCCTTATGTGGACGGCAAAAAGTGCACATTTTAAGCACAAACTGATACATTTTATGTTCGATTTCTGATAATGCAGCTTGGTTGAAGTTTGAACTGCCCATTGAAAAAAATTAAAATAGGAAAAAGCATGTGGCGCAAAAAAACTAGGAAAGATGATGATATGAAGAAGACAATATACGTCAGTGTAAGGAGACGAAATGTACATTGCTGCAGAGGTACCTACCGATAGATATAAAAATTACACATGCAATGACCAACAAGAAAAGCATGAAGACAACAGCAAATTAATTCTACCAAAAAAATAGTTTTCCGATGTTCTTAAGTTGACTTTGTAGCTTGTACATACGTTCATACGGACGTGTGCACTTGAAATTAAGTTTTCATATCTGATTGGACTGCTATTATCTTAAATTCTGATTGCAAGAAAAAAATAGTAGAGTACAGGAATGCACCAAAGTTTGTACTATATTTTTGTTTCAAATAGCCGGGTAAAGTCCTTTTAAAACATGCGATCGATACGGTTGATAAACCATCGGACCGTGCCTAACTACAAAGTATTCATTACCAGAAGCAATTGTTCTATTTACGTTATGTACTTTACAAATAGCATAATTTGTCTTCAAGTTCGAAGTATCTGGGGCGTATGTTCTTACTTGGCATGGCATTGACATCATAATCAACTACGTTTGATTATGGCTGAGGCTAAGGGATGCAAATAGAAGTATCAATATTGAATTTAAAATATCACACAAGAAGTATATAATTCAAGTAATGATGGGACTTGTTTGCATCTCCTTATTTCGATGCGTGCAAACTGAGTGTGCTTTTTGAACATATAACAACAAAACAGAAGCCTTTTTCGGGGATATTAAGCAAGTTTTAACTTCATTAATAAGATGCCACAGCCTCAAAACTTTCATAATTACATCCTTCTGTGCAAACTTCAGTATCTCTGACACTTTTTCGGTGCCGTGACATGGAGATTGTAAATTATCTACAAACGAATCAACCTTTTTCCCAGAAACGTTCAGTTGAAAGAGAAGGAAAATGTGCACATTTGCCATGTTGCATGTAGTACTAAACTTTATAATCAGATCAAGTCATCGCATGAAAAAATGTTGAACTAGAAGCTCAGAGTTCAGGAGTTTTGCAACTTCCTTACAACCATTTTTGCCCAAAATAGCTTCGAATAATGATGCTTATCAGTGAAGTCAACGTGTAATTTAAATTTACATGAGACATAATTCGCTTTCGGACGGAAATATGCGAAGGCATTTTTATAAATCTTTGGTTAGCAATGTTTGAAGATTCTCGAGAAAAAAACATGCATATGTGTACCTAAGTATTTACCTTGAAGTTTAAAAGATCGTTTATATAAATGCTGAACTGGACAATGCATTTTACATTTGTGAGTTTATGTAATAATGGTAGCGTAACCTTTTTACTAGCAAAAAATAGCTTAATGGACATAATCGCTCGTTATGATGATGAGGTTACGCTTGTGGCTTTTTCTCACAGCAGTGAACTTTACAATTCATAAAAAAGCTTTAAGTTTAAATATTTATAGAGTAAAATGTTTGAAAGGATGAAATATTATGGGAGCTATTTTCTTCCAGTATGCATAAATTCAATTAAATAATCATTTAAAAATATGCATAACAGCTAAACTCAGAAGAATGGATAAAAGTTGAAGGTAATGTAGGCAAAACTTTGAAGTTACTGTGGGAAGAGGTGAATGGATGCATCTCGATAAAGTTGGTAAATCGGAAGTTCATGAGCTATCGAAACAAATACTTGATATTCTTTTGAAGTTTAGGAAATCCTAGACATTTCTATGCATAATCTGAGTTTGTTTAAGATTTTACAAGTAGCATAAAAGTTGAGAGGCCATTGTGTTATGTTAAAGATGTTATTGTGTAATAGAGGGCACTTTGTTTGACTTTTTGCTTCGTTGTTTCGTGTAAAGTATAGAAGAAAAGTTATGAAAATTGTATGAAACATAACTTAACTTAATGTATGAAAAGATTTCTTACCAAGAACACATGCAACTTACGAATCAATAATAAATACACTCACAGACAATGAATGAAGTTCAAGAAAGAGTACCACATAAATTCCGGACCATTGGAATGCTCCAACCAATTGGCCAAATATGTACGTGTGTCGTATGTATGTAAGGTCATCCTAGATTCCTCAAGTGATACGACAATAATTTATAAAATAAAATTATTATCGTGTTTGGATATACGTGAGATTGATTCATTTATTTATTGATTTAACTTGAGATATTGATTATGATTCTTGTGATGAAACACAGATTAAAAAACGTGGAATCCTCTTATGGATTCATAAGTATTACCGGCGGTAGTAATGGTTGGCGGAAATCGGCAAACACTTAGGTATACTTGATTCACTCGCGATTTAAAATTATACTAACGACCTGCCTTAAAGCCCTTATCGATCGAAAAGTAATTATAATTGCTAATTTTCTCACGTACTATAGCACCTAATTGAAAATACGAATTCATCCTGGTGTTACAAGTGCAGTACATACGTCTTGATAAACAAGTAATTAATTATCTGTAACTTGTTAAACTAACGAAACTCATTAAATTCACAACTACATACAAATATCCTAGACCTGATGATTGTCGTTTGAAGCTTCTATATGTACTGCGTTATTGATGATGGCCAATTCCATAGTTGAGTAAATTTACTTTACCTTCTGTGTATGCTTTACAGAGAAGATTACTATATTTTATACCTGAATAAATGCTTGTGTCTAACAATTAGTAAATTGAACATAAGTCTACCTTTTTTACATAAAATCAACAGACGAAGTTAAGCTTATATAGTGAGCATGTGTTTGACAAATCTTTGTTGATGTAAAACTAACGATAATGTACGATGACTTTTGATTGGAGTCTCCAGTACAATAGATATAATATCTGAAATGCTTACAATCTGCTTGATTTTGCAAAAAAGTATACTTTGTGACCTCTAGGGATAGGTACACAAATTTATAACGCGCATTTTCAAGAAATAAAACAGTGTGAGCTATAAATTGTAGATGTTTCCGCGTAAAATTTGGCAATATGCAGCAGCTTCACTGTCAATATTTGTTGGATAAGTGTTTTTGTCATTCATCTTATCCAAGATGTACCATTTTACGATGAAAAAACTTTATGCTATGATGTTTATAATATTGCGGAGTAAGTTGTAGTCGTCAATACGAAGTTTATCGGACTGGACCTTGTCAGCCTTCGGGCGTCGGACAGTCGGACGTTCGGGTTACCTCTTCAAGGGCATTTTGTCGTTGAAATTGTGATTTTCTCGATCTCGATTATGTATGATGTGCGTTACTGTGCATTATGTGTCTGGTATTGCTTTTTGTCTAAAATTGGAAAATTTCACGCCTGGAAATCTTTAACATCTCAAGTACTTTATTTTCTAAAATATTGGAATCCTCTTGAAGTAACCCATAGGGTTCCTTCGTTAGATCGGGAAATTGAAGATTCAAGGCACAAGCATGCAGTATGATCCATTTTGGAAGTTTGGTGCTTATGAACAACTTTAAATACGGATAGTGCATGTGCCACATTCAATGAAAACATGTCATTAATTTTCTTAGACCAGCACACATGAGTATGACATACCTACGTCCATTATAAGCCTTTCCATATTTCGTGCAGCACCCACTCGGCCAAACGTATTAAAAATAAATTTATTAATCGTAAATGCCACATTAATAAGATACTTAATTTATAGATAATTATCCAGAGTTGCGAGTTTGTTGTAAGCTTTGCCAAGAACACATTCACCATATTGCTTTTTTGCGAGTCATGCTGATTTGGTATTTTGACAATAATACATAAAACATTCTCCACAATAGTTTTTACCTTCTTTCTGCACTAGCAAAAAAGGGGGAAGGGCTGGACATAGGAGCGTGAAGAATAATATTTATTTATGACAATTGCTTTGTTACTTTATTGACAATTTCGTCTAAAGAAACAGCTAGATAGTTTACAAATACTTATGAATCATGAATGTGACTAATTTCCATGAAATAACTTCGCAAAAAATGGAAACCATGCGTGCTTCTTACATTCAGTGCAGGATCATCGGTTACTGTAGATGTAACTAAACTAACTCATCACGTACGAAGACGGAAGACTAACTGGGCAATTTCGAAAGGCAAAAAGTATACGATTTATTATTACGATTTCTTAAATCATTTTAAACATCCACGAACCTTGCGAATAAGTCGCAGTTATAAGTACATGAGACATATATTCATAGGTTTTACCAGGGCGTCATTAGTAAAGAAAGAAGATGCGTGTATTGTTCGCAATCATGCAAAAAATTAATAAAAGTAGGATTATTAATCCCATTATCACACTCTAGCCTGTAATTTTCGAGAAGAAAGAGCTCAATGATGAGAGCACTGGACATCATCTTTAAAACAGTGAGTACACTATGAGAATTGTGTGTTTTGATAGAGATGCTATAAGGTGGTCGGTGCGGTGTTTGGCATCCTTTGTTGACTTTTTATCTTGTGCACGATTTTCCTCTTTTAAGAAGTGAATGGGCGGAGATGGTTAGGATTTTTTACTAGTAGAAGTGTAATCAACAAGGAATCATTGTGTCATCATGATTTTGGAGTGGTTTGGAAAGAAAAGGCTAATTATAGGGCATTCATTCATCAATCACACGTTTTCTTGGATGAATTCGTCCGAATATGAGATCCTGGATAGGTTAAAAAATCCTGGAATAGTAATTTGCAGTTAGGCAGCGAATGAAATAAGTAGTAAATTATATTCATATCAGTTTTTTAGTTAAAAAGCTAAAAGAACACATGATATAATACAATTCATTAAGCTGACTTAGATGGTTAGTTGTAATTAGATTAAAATGTAGATTTTGCTTATGACAGCTAGGACTCAAAGAAAATACAGGACTGAAGCGTTATCCCAATGTCAAGCACGTGAAAACAATCTCCAGCAAGCTACACAGTGCATTTTGTTCACGAAGGTTCCAAGATGAAATTATGCATAAACTGGGGTTTACAAAAAATGAGTTTTTTTTAGCCAAGAGTGGTTTTTAAACATGAGCTGACATAAATCATAAAATTCATAAACATGTTTTTGCTAATATTCAATTTTTATAGCCTTGGAACTTTTCATGGCGGCTAAACGACTTCCTACGAATGACCAGTTGTAATAGCCAAACTCATCCATAGTTCTGCTCCAATCTACTATTGAATTTCGGGGTTCTTTACTTTTCCTCTTATTTATGAAGGTGGTCTTACTGGATTCGCTGTGTCGCCTTCCTTTCCAGACAGTTCTGAAATGGAACCAAGCACGAAGCGTGAAAAAGTAGACGACTTCAATGAGAGAAATAATACTAATTCCGAGTGTCAGTCCAAGTAATCCGCCAGCATTTGCTAATATTAGGTGGAAATGGCATTATGTTCATCATATACTTTTCGTATTCCCCTTTAAGTATTAAATTATGGCTTTTTACCAATTAAATCGAAATTAGTGTAGAGAGCTTTTCTTTCTTTCGCATTCACGGATTCTGTGCCCATGAAAATGTGAATTATAGAGTAGTCAGTTGCACTAGAAAACATCATAACAGATTAGAATGCAACGTGAATAAATAAGGTATATCTGCTTTTGCGGCTGTTTAAAAATTATATCACATACTTAGTCATCTGACCGTAGTCGTCTTCGTACGTATAGTAGGACAAAAGATCATTCTCGCGCAAATCAAAATGAGAGATCTGAAGTTTATACTGAATTTCCGTGCAAGATGGTAGACAATGTCCACAGAAGCTATTTTTGCCAGTACTCTTCGTTAGATTATCTGTTTAAACGATAAACATTTTAAAAGGAGAACTTGTAAAATAATGACTAGTTGTGTAATAGTTTCGGACTAAAAAATATGTAAAGAAGGTGTACGTAAAACTTGTTGTGTGCATTCACGCTGTTTGGCTCCGCATATTCGTTGCGTTGCGTTTCCTGTGTATGAAACAATAAACTTTTAATTTTATGCTCCTTTAAAAGCGACATAAAACACAGTGAACTTCAACAAACTTGGCATAAAGTAGCGGACACATGTGCAGTTCTTGTAAGTTTGTTCAGCAATGCATTCTGATTGACAATTTTCGATAGAGTAGTACTTATAATGCATCAACTCCACAATTTTTTCCCCAAAAAGATAGCATCCTCGTTTTTCCTATACAAAAGAATAATTACCAAAGTTATGCTTCTGTAAGGTCTTCGTTTTGGAAGAATGTCAAACCAGCACCCACAAAATGTATCGAATTGAGAGCTTCATCATCAGTCACAGCAACGCGAGGCTCGACATCTACGAAAACTTCACTTCGAATGGGCAGGCCAGCTGCATAATCACTCATGCTTGGAGAACTTATGGGGGAATGCGCGACAATCTGGAATGCAATATTGAAATAATTTTTAACAAAGTGTCTAGAAGAAGAAGATTAAAGATCCTAAAGATTAAAGGCGAAGGCTGGGTAAAGAATCGTAATTTCTACTTGATATCCAGCTCCGTCATTCGTATTGCAGGTGGAGTATTCACTTAAACTGGGATTTGCAAGAATCGTCAACCCATACGGTCGTCCGCCGGCTTTTTGATGTTTAGGATACCTAATTCTTGAAATCTTGTCCATATCTGTTATGATGAGGTCATCGTTGATAAAGTTTTCCCATTCTGTCAATACATCCTTAGGGATACGTTTTAGAACCCTTCCAGCGCGACTTTCAGATGATCTAGATCGTTAATCAATTGTTATCACTCACTTTTTAACGTTATTAAACAATATTTCATCAATATTTTCTATTATGTAGGAAACTTACACATTACGCAGGAGAAGAGCTTTCGGCATCATATTAAATGAGCAACAGTGTCCATGCTGAGTTTCAACGGAAAAGAATAAGTCGGCACATGACATAATGTCCCCGGCCCAACTGCATTTTAGGAGCATGTCTTCGCAGCTTAGTGTTGCCTATAAATGGATTACATTGGTAAATATGTTTTTTTTTTGGATGAAAGTCAATTGATTAGGAAGAGAAATGCTCCCTCTAAATTACATTTTTGAATAGTTCGGCCTCTTTCCTTCTCCATTCTGGGTCTTTGCTAAGATTTTTCAAGAGTTTGAAATTTTCTTGTGGCTCAACTTCCAGCATATCGCTAATAGATTGAATAAAATCAGGTCTACCACTCGCATCCTCCATGGGAGCATCTACAAAGCGACGAAAGCTCTTAGCCGAGAGGCAAAATTGGCTGAGGTAATCAATTTGCACAACTTTCCCAACAAGTTCAGGAATGTCACGAGGAGAGGTCCCATTCTCCCGTGCCGCACTGATTTCCTTAAGCAGTGTGCTGAATATGTAAAGGAAAACCCAAAATGTTTGTTTGCACTTTAAATTGGATGGTCCAAATAAGTAGAATTTTTTTCATTTTGCATAAAATTACTCATAAAATTGAGACAGAAAACTTCTCTTCAACATGTTGACGTTACAGATTGTAATGGCCGGAAACGGAATTTGTGATACTAACGTTTCTTGAGGTTGGAATGAAATGATGACAGGGCTTGTTCTGTACTTGTCATACAGCCGCATGACCAGGTGAATCCCCGCGCCTACACTACTCAGCGTTACAATAATCCAGAGAATCCTATATAGAAAACATTTAGTGCAAAAGAAGGGTCAAAGATTAGGAGCAACAGCGATTAGAGATAAAGATCCGCAGGTTAAAAGATGGTAATATTATTGCTTTACTTTTCTATCAGGCGAGTTTTTCTGGATCCAAGATGTCGGACACCATGGATGGTAGATTCACTCGTGATTTCTTCGATGAAAAGGCGTGTCTTAGAATCGCCCGATGCCCAGCAGCTACATACTGCCAACTCATTGTCAAGATCTTTACAATTTTGCTTTCTGAATTCTTTTGGCATGGTTCCTCCAAAAGCATGCATTAGAGGAGCAGATATTGGCCACCGTGCACTGAACTTAACCTTAACATAAACTGTTTTAAATTTTACTGTTCAACTTCCGGCAATTCCTATTATACACCCGTCTTTCGAATTGTTATTCATCATTCATTACATACTAAAACATCATTTTCCATACACGCGAATCAATAGATCAATAAATTTTAGAATTAAACTTGTGCGCAGGTAGCTTGGAGCTCAACAGATTACAAAAAACTATTGTTCTAAGTAGTCATTTTTCGATTACATGTTGGCGACAACCCGAAAACATAATTATTGGCTCATAATTACCTTTTTAACCGAACCACGAATAATAAAACTAAGGTCGTTAATTCTCAAAGGGAAGACAAGAGCGAACTCATTAATCTATTTTCTTTTTATGTCGAAAAGATGTTATAATCTTGTTTGTCAAAATGACCATATTACTTTTGAACTTTAAAAGTTTCTGATATGATACATTGTGACTGTTTTACCAACTGTCAGCAGGAAAGCCAAGTCAGGCTTGTCCGATTGATTTTTTTTGAATCCGTCAGTCATTTCAGTTCGTTACAGGGAATTCATTCAGGGTCCTCTTGGGTGAAATGGTTTCTTCACTATCATTAAATGATAGTGCCACTTGCGAGGGAGTCTGCTGGGCATAATATGTGACACAAAAGGCTCTGACTGTATCAAAGGTAGTTGGTGGCTAACCAGCAAATCCTGGAGAATTCCTTTTCCAAGTTAGCCTTAGAAATGATGGGCTATAATCAGACCAAATGTAGTGGTTACTGCAGTAGCCTGTACTGATCCCAGGAGCCCTCCTATTGTACAATTCGACGCAGGGTCCCTGAAAATAACACAAAACGTATCGTGGCAGCAGGTTGGAAGGGTTTCATACTATGCCGTCCATCCCGACTATAACGGCAGTACACTAGATAATGATTTATCACTTTTATTGCTCTACGAACCGTTTACTTTAAAACGTGTCCTGTATAAATTTGCCTCCTGCATTTCTTGAGACAGCTCCTTTACCTGTTGTTCTTTCCACCTGGGGCAACATACAGAATGGCGAACCTATGTGTGAAGATTTAGGAAAGGTAACATTAGACTCCTACACAGATGAAGATTGTCAGGAAGTGGTCGGTCAGTATGTATGACCTAATTTGGCGTTATTCCTGCCAGCTTACCGGAAAGTCCCTGTTGTGATGCTGACAATTAGTCAAACATTAGTCAATTATATACAGTGAACTATAATAATATGTGAAGTGAATTCAACATTCATGTCATTTCATTTTTTGGCTAGTGTGGCCTTATTATTGATGTACAGTATGGATCATTAACAACGCATTCTGCCTTGGTAAGTAATAAGCTACTTGAATCGAGTTGAGGTTGTCAGAAAACGGGACACAATCAACGCACCGTCAGAAAGTCCAACGCAAACATGAAAGGAGGAAATCGAACAGCATCTCTGGAGTTGTGCGTGGTCAAATCGAATATTTGTAATGCTTCTTCCATTTGCATTTGAAAATGAGCAAACCCGGTCTCGGTTGTCGCTTACTCGATCGACAACGCTACCCACACTGACAAATAACACAAGAGATTCGATTCGATTTTCTCATCGAGAATCGAGTTTTCTTTTCACGTTTGCATGTGGCATGGGACTTTGTGATTGTGCGTTGTTTTTGTTCCATTTTCAGACAACCTCAACTCGATTCAAGTATATTACTTACCTAGGCAGAGTGCGTTGTTAATGATCCATGCTGTAGTTGTAATGTAACTGGCCATTATAGCTGAAATACAGGCAACAGACAATCCCATGGCATGGACTTTTTTCTAATACATTTATTTTTATACCTAGGTACAAATTAAATGCTAGTACGTAGGAGCATGTATGTGCATCGAGCAAGACAGGAATTGAATATTCAATATCTTGTTCATATTTTACAACTTCATTACTTTCTTAACATCAGCAAAGGCAATAGCAACTGTTTCATTAATCATTTTCCTCAAATTGTCATCCATTCTTGGTGAAATGCACGGAGCCCGGATAATCCTCTCTCGAATGACGACGCGTGGTAGGTCAGGTTTGTATGAACCGTCGTCGTCTTCTTCATTGACAACTAACTGCCCGTCAGCCAGTAAAGTAAACCCTCTTTTGACCCGCGATGAAGAGACTGCAGCAATCGATATTTGATCCCCTTTTGCTGAAGCTTCTGGCAATCCGCTTCCTAAAGCGGAAGAAGCGCAACAATTTGAAAATCGGCATGAAGGGATAAGGAATAATGATTAAATTGAAATCATAACAGTTTCTTACCGTGTCCCTTGTCATTGGCTGCGGTGACTATCGCTTTATCTCCGACCACTTTGACATTTTGGAATGACAATTCTTGACCATCGTCAGTTGGCAAAGTCCAGGGGACTTCATTTACAGTATCAACTGGAAAACTAGCCTCGTTCCCAATTGAAGCAGGTGCCTGAGAGGGTGCAAGTACTACAACATCAGCATTTCCTTCTTGTGGTATAATTTTCCCGTTATCTCCTGGACTCTGATGGGCATTTGTTAAAATAGGACCTTCGATAGTCACGGGCAAGGTGTCAGCTTTAGTTAAGGATGCCGTTTTCACAGTTCCGAGAGGGCTTACAGCGGATCCGGCAGCGGATTCCAAGACTGTTCGTTTAGGACGCATCGGGGGACGACCACTCAAGAGAAGCTCAATCTGTTTTTCTAAAGCTTCAGTAACCTTTTGTTGAATTCTATCTAAATCTGTTATTCCACACCCTGCAGTTGTAGCTAATTTACAAAATTAGAAATCCTAACTTAAATGCCTGAAATTTTATGCATAGGAGCACCAATGGGGTTAACTGAGAAACTTTAAGGTTTAAGTACACTTACGATTTCCTTCGACGGTGGCATTAGTTTCATGACGTGTTTCAATCGCTGCAGTTCCGTTTACAGGATTTGTTGCATCGGTTCCGTTCTTGCCAAATATTTTGTCACGCTTATCAGACATCTCTGGGGAAGCATGAGATTCTGCTTTGCCCTCAATTGGAACGCCTTTTTTTACAGACGCGTCATGTTTCAGGCTTGCCTCGTCCGTCTTAAATTCTGAAATTAATCGTTCCGGTTGATAAGTATCAAAATACACAAATAAAAATACCTTACAATAAGGCAATCTTACCGTCCTGGATCGGAACAGCTAGAACGGTTGATACTAAAACCGCAAGCAGAATTAAAAAACTTCTCATCTTCTAGACTTTTTGTTTTTGAAATAACTGTAACTGCAGGGCATTTGTAAAATCATAAATGATTTTCTATGACCATCTTTGAACGTACTCCTCATTTATAAATGAGTGGTTTTTACAAATAAGTGATTTCAAAACACATTCACATTCAGGTCTTACAAGTGAAGGATATAAGCTTTATTGATTTTTATCGATTATGACTTTTGATATGAGAATAACAGCAATAGAGCTACTAGCGTCAGCTTTAACTTTGTACATAACCAAAGATAAACGAATCTGGACACAAATTAGTGTGTGAATCACCAAATATTATTACCTGACAATGACGCACAGCTTGCCAAAGGGTCATTGGCAAAAGATAACGCTAATGACTCAGGATCCGTAGAGGAAGGAAAACGTAGAGAACAGATATTAAAATTAGTAATAGCATGTCTTATTGATTTAATGCAAACGCACTTTTTTGATGAGCCGCGTACTTTGGAAGAAGATTCGTGTCATAAAGCTAAAAATTTTAGTTGATATAGTCGTCGTTGGCATCGTCATGCACAGATTTAGCCACAAGCATAGTGTAGAGGCGGTATCCAGCAGAGTTGGTCATTGCCGGGTCTAGCTATTTCCTTCGGCCCGCATCATTCATAACTTTCGGGAGTCCAAGGATGGAGTTGATAAGTTCAGAGTTACGCTTTGGCTGGTTTGGAATCCATGACGGTATGCCTCCCATGTAGCCGAAGGGGCTCATTCGTCGGGCCTTTATGAGACGCTCCAGCATTTCAACAGCCTGTTAAAAATACGTGGAATTAGGTTTACTTATGCTAATGATATAGGGTTTTTATCATCCTACCTGGGCATCCAGATTTTCATCTGCGCTTTGGCTTGCTGAAGAATCCGTAACAATCACAAAAATAATTGCTAGGACCGAGAAGACTAGAAATATGGTTTTCATTTTAAGGAGGGAAATGAAATTCTATAAGTCTTTACAAGTGTTGCAATGTCGGAAACTTAAAATATGAAGTTGACAGGAAACTTAGTAGATGTTGGTCGAAGATATTGATGAATAAAATAAGATGAAAATCCTATACGCGTCTTGCCTTTTTATAGGTAGGGAAGGAACCCACGAAAATCTTAAACAAATCTTAATCCCGTATACTACTGCGACTTGAACGAAAAGAAAGTGGGCAGTAAGACCTGAAGGAGTCTGAAATGAGCAATATCTTAATTTCTATTATCGCCTGCACTGAAGCGTGAGGAGTGGATATGAGAGAAAGTAATATGTGTAGAATTCAAATATGCTTACACAGGGCATTTAGGAGAGAAAACAGTCATGCATATGTTTATTCATTTGTTTTTATTCCAAATGACGTATTTGCTATTTATTTATCATCGGTATTCCGAAAATTGCTTCTTTCCATCAACTGAAAATCTGCAAATGACAGCCATTCAAATTGTGGGAAAAACGTTGAAACGTTGGACCAAAACGCGAGAACAAACCGTGAGCTAAGTGCATTTCAAGGAGAAAAAAAGAGCGTGGCTTTTCCGAAGTAACAGAGTGGGTACGTAAGTATAAGAATAAGTTCCGTAAACAAGGTTTACACGGTCGATTGGGAAAAGGTACGATCGTGGATATTGTTAAAACTCTCTTCATCCGGACATATTGATGAGCGAAATTTTATCTTTAACTACCCATCAGACCGAGATTTAGGTGAGATGCTATAATGTTCTTGGAATTGTTCTACACTATCATTAAAAATGGAGCATAGAATATAACACAACACGAATAAAGCATTGTCATAATTCCATGTGCTTGGTACCAAGTAAAGCCACTGAATCGCATTGAAGTGTCTTAAAAAATGCGAGAATAAGTTCATCGATTTTTTAAAATCTAATAGTAAACGTTATATGAATAAGTTATTATTACATATCTGGAAAACACACAACTTCACACATGTTAAGACAAGAATCAGAAATAGTTTACTGAATTGAAAACGATATGTCATGACTCATTTCTTTGGTTTGACTGCAGTACCAAACATATTTAGATTTTGTTACAGCATTATCAAATATTAGTATTGTAAATGACTGAATTTCTGCTATTTCACTGGCGTTGCTCCTGATTCCCCATCGTTTGTGATCCCTTTGCTCATTAGATTGACGGAAATGGTTATGTCTTGTGCTACGTCATTCGGAAGCTCAAATGTGGCAAAGTGTCCCCCATTCTTTGCCCTTGTAAACCTCACCAAGTTTGTAAATTTGTCTGTTAACACGAAAGCTGGTTGTGCAAGCAACTCGTTCGGATAGTTTCTACAAGCTGCAGGCACACTGGTTGGAACCCGGTCCAATGCAAATTGGGTGTATGGTAAAGGATTAAACATTTCAGTGTAGATTCGCATTGACGAGGATGACGATTTTCCCACCCAGTGGATCATCACGTTGTCCAAGAGAGTGTCCAAATCATAATTTGCTGGAATGCTTCCGTCTTCCGTGTTCAGAGTTCTTTCGTTAGTCCAAAACGAAAACTTCTCTAAAATCCATGCAGCTAGTCCACTCGGAGAATATGAAACAGCAATTCCAACAGTTTCCGGTTTTGTGGCTTGAAGATGAAGATAGCCGAACTCGCGAGCAATGCGGGTCAGGTGTGGAATCAAGGAAAACTGAGCTTGGTCGCGTTCGTCCATGAATAATTTTGGAATGACCAGAGCAGCTCCAAATTTCAAAATAGACCGAGGATGGTAACTGTTGCACATTGTCATGTGTACTCCCAGCACGCTGGAAAAATTGCAATATGTCAATGCGATGCGATTTTGTCAATATCTCATCTCACTATGATAGAAGTAAACCAACAAAAACAATCTTACTTGTCTTTATACATCGTTGCCAAATTAGCCGCAATTATGCTTCCCCAATCTAGAAAGTTATTCAAATAAGTATCAAATTGAAAACGGAAGTAAAGGTATAACGAAAGTGAACCGTTTTACTTCTTACCCCCTCCCGATACATAAAACTTTTCGTGCCCTAATCTTTTCATCAAAACTTTCATGATTTGTGCCATTTCAGGAGGTCCAAGTCCACCACGACTTGCGGCTTGTGAGAATCCATGCCCAGGCAGAGATGCAACAATAACCTGTCAAAATATAAATAACATACACATTTTATGAGCTTATTCCAAACAAAATAGCATGTGTAGCACAAGTTAAATTAAGTGTCTATTCATATATCCCCTTGAGATAAAATTATTTGCCAACTTCTTGCGTGTTATTTATACACCAGCGAAAAGTTTCGTTCATAAGGAATTGACAAGTTTTATTTCAACTTTTTTGCATGTCTGCTAACCTCAAAAGTAATATCAGATTCCCTGGGCTCAACAAGTTTTGGAATGATGTTTTGATACTCAACAAACGAGCCTGGCCATCCGTGAAGGAGAAGAAGTGGTCTCACTCCACTTTTGTACTGTTTCTGTTGTTGTGCGGAGGGCTTTACATGCTGGAAATGTATCTCAATGCCGAAAATTGTCGTTTTAAAGTGTGGCCATTTGTTGAGGAGTTGTTCCCTTGCTCTCCAGTCATACTTGTTCAGCCAGTGGTCTTGAACTTTTTTGAGAAACTTTTTATGAAACCCCCATTGGAAGTTGGCGTCTTCAACGGGGTCTATAATTCGGTCTTCCAAAGTTGTCGCTTCCAACTTTAAACGAGATTTTAGGTCTGACAAGACTCTCTCTGAGATATTTATATGAAAAGGACGAACTGAAATGTCCTCTTTCTTGTTTCGAAGGGAGGCTGGTCCCCAAAATTGATTTTCCTCTAAAATCGGCAACTCTCCATCTTGAAGTATCACATACCCAAGGACTCCAATAATGACGGCGACAACCAAAGTTGTTATTGCAGCACAGTAGCCCATTTCTAGTCCAATAAACTTTGCAAAAACTGTCCTAAAAAGTGTTTTTTTCTTTTCTTTCAAACGTTTATCTGGCAGTGTCGGTATATCGGGATGCAAGCTGACTCCACTCGACTTCCGAAACAGGCAGCTTCAAATGCCAAAACAGCAGCAAACCGAAAATCTCCATATAAAAATATGTATGAGACAGGTATATCTTAAACTGTTGATATTAAAGGACCATTATCATTCTATCATCAGTAGAGAAGTAATTTTCTTTAGCAGCATGCTCCCCTTGTCAGAGTTACCTTTTCGCATAAAAAAGTTATTCTGCCTAAGAGAAGCGATGTAGCAAAAGACCTACTGAGTAAAACTGGAAGTACTAAAATAGAACTTGTGTACTGATACTGATATATTGACACCTTATAATTTCTAATTGTTGTAGAAAAATAATTTACAAACATTTCCTAAAATGATTTTCATGTACGGTTCCAGGCAGTCTAATTCTTGACCTTTCATAACATAAGTGTTACACGACGTTTTATGTGTGGCTTTATTTGTTTGATATTTGCTACACAGAATGTGACCTTTAAATACAGCACGCAATGAATAACGTAATTTGGCCTTTATCAAGCTCAACAGACAGACAGATCAAATGTGCTTTACATAAAGAACCTGGTAAGGTAAAGAGAATGAATTTCTCCATCTGAGAAGTCATGCATGCCCATCTTAAAAAAGTAACCCTATCTTTGCCTAAAGAAACATTGAAGCATCCCACAAGAAAACGTGAAAATTTTGGGTACATTTGAACACAAAAAATGTTCAAAACTCTTTCATGGTCACCATCGCCAGGTGTAATAATGTTAAGCAATCTCATGATGAAAGGAACCAGCATAACATTTTCAAACATAGACAAGCAGTTCATAAGAAAGTTTCACTCACAGGTTGTTGATTCTCTGTGATGTTTCTTGTCCAGTGAATTTTTCTCATTTGAAGATAGAAAATGAATATGTGTGAGTAGTGCATGAACAACGCATATGTTTTTTTATACAACCGTCTAACATTAAGCGTGATAGTTGTTGGTAGTATAAAACCACATAATCTGTGACGTGGAGGACCATGAAGGGTTATATATGCACTTACTAGTCGCTTCGATGGCTTTTGTGGATGCTTTTCCTTCGGTATATTGCATATCCCCTCATTTTTAGTCATTATCTCTACTTACAAAATCTTTGAGAATCCTCATTTCGCAACGAAAATTGTTATACTTTACTTAAGCATACAATTCATCAAAATTTAGTTTAACCGTTCAACCAAATAATATGAAATGTAATTATGCATTTAACTGCTAGCGTGGGATTATTGTTTTACTTGCTGATACTGGTAGTAAATACGTAAATAAAACGCTCACA
This sequence comes from Akabosia matsudoensis, assembly GCA_019593645.1. Classification (NCBI taxonomy): domain Eukaryota; kingdom Metazoa; phylum Arthropoda; class Collembola; order Entomobryomorpha; family Paronellidae; genus Akabosia; species Akabosia matsudoensis. The sequence continues at coordinate 30,843 of VICI01000735.1, forward strand.
TTTCATACAAAATGTTTTAATCTGGAGTTTCCAGGTTTTGACTTCCATAGCATATCAAATAAAATTGCCCCATCAACATTACAGATTCAATCCCCTCAGGTCTGTTTGTTTGTAGACGTTGCTTTTGAAACTCTTCACGGTTTTTGAATTAACTTTCCACGAAGCGTCGCTGTACACATCAAACTATTTCATCGACCGGGAGAGAAAAGTTCAATGGCATTCGTCGAATATCTACACCTAACCTACATACCCACAGGCTTGGCTTAGAATTCCGTAACCGATTTTATTGTGTCCCGCCTCATATAAAATAGGATAGATCGATTACACCAATACTTGAACCTTCCTTTCAAGTATTTGTTCGGATAAAAGCCTTGATGCTGAATAACTGTACCATTTTCAACG
>VICI01000736.1:0-31238 GCA_019593645.1 Akabosia matsudoensis
TGTATTAAATGTTCAGTCATCGTGCTTGTTCTCGTCTACTCTTTAAGGTTGTCTTGTCACCCTACAATATTGATTTCTATTACAAATTGTTTCCCCAAAAGACCCGTTTTGTAGGCTTTTTACAGTTCTAATGGAGAATCGTTATCCAGTTTGAAGACACTTCAGAAAAAGAGCTTGCAAGTGAAAGCGTCAAAACTTAGCCACCTATGCAGCATTGAGCTTTCAACAAAATTATCTAAATCCAGCATCAAATTCATGCACACATTACATTCATCCAGATAACTTTGAACAAAAGTCTACTTAATTAATATGTATAATACATCCATTACGCCCAGAACTGCCACCCTTCTTATTTATGGATCTAGTTTAGTTTAAGGAGTAAAGCTGAAGTAATAGAAAACCCTCCAAAAGTATTACATAATAAAATTGAATAGATGCACACGAGTGAATGTAATAATGATAATGCGTAACTGATACACACCAGCACAGCTGGATAGAAAACGTAAAAATGGACAAAACTGTTGTAATAATAATAAATGATATAAAAATGCGCACTTGTTATATAAACTCTACTATCTTTAGACTGCTTAGTTTAATATACCTCATTTTTCACGGAAGAGTAGTTGGGGTATATCTACACATATATGAACAAATGGAAGTGAATAAACTACTAAAATATCAGCTTATAATAGTCGTTATAATGTCAACACATTCTCAAGAACCGACAACCGATGCTGCTGCTGGTGGTGTGTGGTTTCTGATGGTGTGACAAATGATTTTCAAGAGCCCATTTTGGACACTCGAGTGAGCACGAAAACGAGAGGTTGGAAAAATTGGAGAGTTTTTATTCCATCCACAAATCTATTCGGTTTGAAAACCTCTCAACGTTTATAGGAAAAGAGCTCAGTGTAGGAAAAACTACGGTGTTCACTCTCGTTTTTATTTGGGCTGGATCAAATCCTACGGGTTCGATGGACAAAGGGTGTCATATTACCAATAATGTTACTACGTACCACAAGCTAAGTGTTTATGGTTGACATGGTAATAAGAAAAGTTTACTCAGAATAGACTAGAACTACATATTGTTTTCCCATAATTTTGACTCTGTTCCTATTATTATTATTGTTATTAGATTTGTCGTGAAGGAAATGCTTTCCTTTTAGAGTGGGGGGGGGGGGGGGTCAGAGGAAATTCATCTTACATTGATACAAATTATCTTGGCTGGGTAGTGATTTTTATCCAGGGTCATTTCATGTTACACCGATACTCGTTTCTTAGGTTTTTCTAAGCTTGCACAATAATAATTTTTATATGCTATCCAATATCCATATACTTTTCCTGCTATTGATCGTTTTTGGTATACATATAGCGAGAGCATTCCCTGTACACTGCGTTGCATGCCAGTCTTTTGCTTTGGTGTGAAAAATTCCAGGCCTTACGCGCAGTAAAAGTTATAAATCGGACTCTCTTTTTCAATTATATACTTTGCCGACGCGTAATAATATTTATACTTGTCGCAATTTCTTTTGTTGTTATCTAATTTTTCACCAGAGCAGGTAGAAAGTACAAATATTCACCAGTATCGGCTCTTGTCAAAATTACACTTCTCCAAGAAACCGACTCCTGTTTATTGCTAACCGGTTTATGAATAGTCAATGAATAATTTCCTCAATTCTTCCAGAGAGCAATTTGACGAGATGCAGAGCAGTCATGTCATGCATGAATAAGTAGTCGCAACCAGTAGAAAACAATCGGTGGCATTTTGCCTGATGATTCAGGAACTTAATTTGAAACAATAACACAAAAAAAGGACTGCTGTTCAATACCATATCATTGTAAAGACTACATCCAGATTTAGAAGAAAACATGCCTTCATGATTATCATCGATATACTTATCATTCATAAACGAATCACTTCAAAAAAAATTCTGTTGTAGCGGCGGTACACATAGGACGATCAAAAGCCGGGGAGCAATAATCTCTAGTGCTGCTTGATGTTTTTTGCGTTCTAGTATATCATTTTTAGCTTTTCAACTGTGTACCGCAAATTAATTACGTTTATTATTCATAAATGAATAAGGCGGGTAGAAAATGATAAACACTGCCCCCAACACTACTAGTTTATTACTGCAGCGCTCTCTTATTATCCATCAACTGTTTTTCCGCACTGCCTTGGACAGGCTCAAGTGTGAAAGATCAATTCAAAATCTAACTACTAACTACGACCTAGACAACAACAAAAAAGTAACATGAAAATTGAACAGAAGAGTAACAGAAATTGTTTTAAACTATATCTCCTTTTCCTTGAACAGTAAGCCAAGGTATAGAAATGGTTCGTACCGCCACAGTTTTCCAGTCGTATTTGAATGTTTCAGAAAGAGAAGTTGGTCGAGGAAAGGAAACCTCTAATTACATGTATTAGAGAGTTAAACAGATATGTATATTACGTAATAGTGCTGGGCTTCCTTTTAATACACTTGTAAGCCGACTTTTTTTGTAGTTGAGACGAGAGTTTCATATTATCTGTGGATGGAATAGATATTAAAGCATTTTCCCCTAAAAATCCTTCTCTTAAAGAACCCTTCACTTGTAGAAACGTATAGCTATGATAACATGTGTAAGCTCACAAGAGTTGAAAGTCCTGGGTAACAGAAATACAAAAAAAAAAAGAACGTGTGTTTAAGGATGCATCTAATAGTTTGAGGATCATCAAACAAAATATCAGTTACACACGCGTATTGTATACATTTTTGTTTTTTATCATTGAGCGGTTTAGGTTTTCTTTCGTTTTTCTCCCAATTGAAGACTCCTGAACAAGAAAATCGGCAATTACTTTTGGCTCTCTTCACGCGACCCTACAACAACAAAATAAAAACCCGGCTTGCATACAAAAGAAAAGATTTTCTACATAAATGAACAATCTTCTCATTTGCTGCCTTTTGATTTTCAAGCAATTTTTACTCAACCGACAGTGTTTTCCCTCTTTAAAAACATTGTTATTCAGAGGGCCTTTCAATAGGATGACGCAGTTATTGAGCTAAACTCCGATTAATGCTGGCTTATACTTATATCATTCCGCTTTGCTTAATTCCCTGTTTTTTCTCAACGTGAAATTGTGAGTACTTAGGTGCATGTATTTTTTGAGAGACAAATCCGTCGATTGGTTTCAAAATCATTTATTACTACCCCGTAAACTTGAGCTGAAAATTGCAACACCTCAAATGAGATATATCTACCAATATAGTATAAAGCTTGTACACATATTTCTCAACGTGCTACTGCATTTTCGTGCAATTTTTTAAAATCACATTTGAATGATTGCATAAAGAAACGAACAAAAAAATTAAGACGAATACCTTGCTTTCGTAGACCTTTAAAAAATCTAGAAATTTTTTTAGAAAGGAATAAACCCGATGACGAAATGTTTAACTAGCGTATCAAACGATGTCAGTATCATCTCCCAACGCTGTTGAGTACCAAAAGAGACGAGTGAGGACATTCTTATTACAAGCTGACAAAATGAGTGTCAGTAAACTCGTTGCTGCTTTTTTAAACTTGTCGAGCAAGTTCTTCAACGGAAGGATGAACGATAAAAACGGAAGATCTCTTTAACTTGAGCATAATGCACTTTCATATAAAAGAAGGATTATCTTTTTTCTTCCAGTCTGATTTTTACGGTTTAGAATATTTTTTTTACATCTTACACTTTCCCCCACAGAGAAAGGGAGTTTTCCAACGAAGACAACGTGTCAAAATTCAGAGTAAGGAGCGTTTGCAGTTGAATGTTCGTGTCAAGTCGTTGGAAGAGAGGGTTGTCTTCAAGGAATGTTTGGAAGAATCTGAGGGAGTTTTTGTCCGATTTCTCCTAATGTGAGTTTTTCGTCGAGTAATTTGCATTTAGTTAAAGAGAACTTGAAGACAACTTGAAAAACATTAGTTGGCTAGGCTTGTTGGTATTCATGCATGTGAGAACTACGTCAGTAATGGAACATAGAGAGAAGGGAAAAATAATTCATGCTGCAATGTAAACCGTTTGTTAGTACGGGAAGAGGCCACTATCCATGTGGATTGGGTAAGAGGATGTGTTTGGGAGTGAACAAGTTTTCAAAGTGTAGAAAATCTCGTTGAGTAATATTTGGTTACCATTACGTTTAAGTGAAAAGATTCAGGAAATGGCTTTTTCTTTACCAGAATGTCAGCTCATCATTAGCAGTGCTTCAGCTGCAAATCGGATTCCATAGTGAATTCTAGACTGGGAATACGTGAGTAATTTCTGGATGTAGTTGCGTATGAAAATTTTATAAGAAAAAGAATGTTTTAAAAGGAAATAATAGGATTCAAGGGGATACTGTCCATAAAAAAAGTTCTCCGAAGTGTTCACTTCCATAAACTTGAGGCAGCGGTTAGGAGTAACGGAGAGAAACAGCGAGAATACCAGAAAAGTTTTCCACTTTGTTGATCATTAAAATCATTATAGATTTCTAGTCGAGAAAAGAAAACCGTTTAATTTTATAGGCTGGATAATAATATCCTGCCAAAAGCGAAGGTAGTAGCAGACTAAATGCAGAATTGTTGTAGGAAGGAAAAGAGGACGGGATTAATCGTGGAAAAAATAAATTTTCATTGTCAAGCAGAAAACTACCTTGCAAGATTTCTTCTGATTAGGAAGGGATAGAGAAAGTGGGAGATATTAATTCCCATTTCAGCCGGTGAAGTATTGTATACAAAAAATTCAATCTTGGCTTTGAAAATTAATGGCAACCATGTTCTGAACTTTTAGAATTAGTCCGAGTTGGAGAGTCACGTAGTGAAAATATAGATTACTCGTATCGTATCTTTGGGAAAATTTCAGAGCTTACCAGACTTTCGTCGGGTTCTTCAAGGAAAAAATACTGAATGCTAAACTTTTCCTACAAGAAAGCGTAATGCTCTATGTAAAGTCAACGTGGTATCGATTTCGACCATTAATTTGTTTTGTTCCCTTAGTAACAATGTGTGTAGGTAACCAGAGTTATATATATAGACCCTTAACTCTACTTTTTTCGCTTGTGCATGCATAAGTCACAACGACATACTGCTACATCCACTTGGTTGCCTGCTTGAGTGATATTTTCTCAACGGAAACGTTGCCGTCAACATGTTCCCGTTAATAGTTTGAAATGTTAACTCGGAACAGCTGCATTTTAAGTCCCTGTCATCACAGCAATTTGCTGTCGGCTTACCGAATAACCATTCGAATTACTGGTGTAGCACGACTCCTCATTTTATTTAACTTTGTACTTTCTATCCAGAAAAGGCTATAATCAAAGCTCTATGCACTAAAATTGGTTTACACATTTTAAAGTTGATGATTTTGACTGTGCACTGCCATCGCTCCTTTTCTGTTATTAGCACATCACCACCGTTGTAAACTGCATTTAATAGTTGGCAAACACAGTTCGATGAAAGTCACTTAAATCTTTGTGTTTAAAAGACGAGAAATGAAAATTTCTTGCCTAATCTTCTTGGAGAACATTTTCATACTTTCATATTGATAATCCCGGTAATAAGCAAAAATATGCTGTTTAGAAAATAGAATATTAGAAATAAAAAGGAGACCGAAAAAATAACGATGATGATTTTCATGACTACCTACTTTATGCATATACAATATGACTTGTGCACGTGTTCATCCCTTTTCTTTCAAGTGTGTGCACAGGGTAATCATGCATGTTAATTTGTTCACAGCCTCAAACAATACCGTTTCTCCTTTAATGTATTCACGGCTTTTCGTGTTGTTGTCCTGTGCAGCGGTAAAAATTGAACAACAATCAATGTGTGAGCATTATTACCATTATTATTAATCAAAGGACCCGCTGACAAAATGCTCAGAATTTTTTTTTTCATTCGAACGCCGCACTATCATCCGCCAAAAAAATTTACACATAAAATAGCTCCTAACTGTCCATCAGCAGACCGTAAGTCAAGTCAATAAAATCGAAATAGAAAACAAGTCGCCACATGTGGCCAGCCGAAATGAAAACAGAAAACCTCAATTCGTGTGCGCTACACACAAGACCATGCTTAGGCATATCTGTAGTGCACTTGAATCCATACTTCTACAGACCATCTTTCATGAATTTGATCATATAACAATAACGTTATGGATGGTAGTTATAACAAAAGGCTTTTTCTGTCTTGGAATAGGAGACCAGTGGCAGTTTGAAGAATTGCCTGAAAGAGTCTGCAATGTAATATTATAAATAAACTTTACGCGCATGACATGACACGGTAATGCAAAGGTTAAGTCGACCTGTATGGATGTGTCAACAGCAGGCCCATACACAAAATCCACGTTAGGCAAACAAAAAAATATCCAGAGTTTACACAGAGGTGTGTCAAATAAATAAGACATGTCTAGAGGTTTTTTATTAAGGGTATTATGGTTTCGATACACAGTAAATAATGCCTAGTAATAAACATGAGAAAAGGATTTAGTTAAAATTACATACTGGCACGAACCATTTCCTTTTTTCTTTACTTTCATCATCGTTCATTCTTCCTTTTTTTGAAGCAGAGACTATAAGCAACCGACTATACGGCACAATCAATCAGTCATTCCAGATGATAAATGAATCTATGGTTAGCCTCATGTCAAAGCTCAGCTCTTGTGATAAATTGGCATCTGTACAGAAAACCGTCACTGTTATTCTACATATTGTTTCCAAACCAACTAAAAAATCTACATTTGACCAGCCTTTTTCCTTCTTGAGGTTGAGAAAGCTGATGTTTTGTGGTCTAGCACGAGGAAAATCAAACTGTTTTCATTTTCTTCGTTTTCTACACGCAAATCATTCCAAAACAATGTTTATTTTCCCTGAAGAGAAATACCAAATGGAGAAAGCGCAGCTATAGATTTTTTGTAGATAAATAGAGGATTCATTCAAGCATGGCTAAACAAACGGCTGTGATATTTTATACCGTGATATTAGCTACTTGGCTTTAGTAATGGCTGCTTGTTATTACTAGCTTGAAACTACGCCCCCAAACCCATTGGGTTTCGTACAAACATGCTAAAATTTTACTTTTTCACTGATGCAGCTCCAACAACAGACACAAGTAATGTTATGGGACACCTTAATTTAGATTGTCAATTATGACTTCAAAGATTATTATCAATTTCGACCAGGCACTTATGATCTAAATTTGTCGCATGTCTATTAGACGGTGAATAAAGTTTTCTATTCGTAGTTGTATTGCTATTTCATGATGAAAGTAAAATGTTGATAAGTATTCAAAAGGCAGATGACACTGTTAACATAAATGTTTCATGCCTTATAAACCCACCTTCATTAGACAAATATGGAAAGCAATCATTGGAGAGTTAAATGTATTTTTTCTTCTTGAAGTTAACGCAGAAGGAAAAAGGACAAGAAGTAACAAAAATTGAAAAAACCCTTTTCAATGACATCCTCCGGCAGGAGTCCCAGCAACCAATATATATTTTGTAAAGCATCATATTGATGAAACATTCGTGCATATATTAGGATGAAAAAAATAGCAAGAAAAATATTTTTGTCCGGATATCATTATTATTATAATCATCCTTGGCTATTATCTTTCGTGATGTCTCCCTCACTAGTGTACACACACAATCAATTTACATTTTAGTTTTCGTGTTGCTCCTACAAAAACAGTTTCTTTCTTTCTACTTATGTTTTGACAAAAGGCAAAAAGTCACAATAAAAACAGCTTTTTAGAGATAATTTCATGTCTCTGTAAGAATCAGAATGAGCCTTGTGCGCTCACGCATTCACCAAGTTTTCCCTATCGACCTCACAGTCATTTTAGCCGTCAGCGAAGAGATATAAAAACTATGTAAAAAAGAATTGTGAACATGGGACCTCCATTCATGCATGTGAATTTTAAATACAATTCATTCTCCGTCCAGATGCTTTCCTTCTGTTGCTGGTGATGATTATGGTCCTTTATCCAACTGATGATGATTGTGTGTGGCGGATGGCTACAGAGCCTCGCTTTCATGACATTCTCGACTTTTTACTTTACGCACAAAAACACAGCCATGTACCTTTCCCTATTTTTTAAACTTAATTATAAGATGTGAACTTACATACTGTTATTCTGAAGCAATTAATAATTTGCATGATTTAATTAGGTATGATACTCGTCACACACTAAACACAGAACTAATACATGGTGATGAGCCGTGTTTACGGTTAGAACGGCTTGTGTACCTAATTGCAAAATATTATTCAAATGACTGCAGATGAGCCGGAGTACAAAACAAAAGGATAAAAGCTTTTGGAGGCTACCGGAAAGGTAATCGGAATTGACAATTCATGAAACATTTTTGACTGAAAACATGAATGCTCTAATTAAATAAACTTTTATGTAACATGTTATTATGAACTCTTGAATATGCATCACGAACGAAAAAAGAACTGTTTGCTTTGGTCCTGGATTATAGTGCATCTTCTTGACTGCATTATAATGAAACCCCGATGCATGAGGGACACAGTCACTGGAGTGCACACACATTGTTCATGTCTGGAGATAGCTCATGTTAGATGAAAATGTGTTTTCTTAATTGTTGCGCACGGAATGCAAATAGAATTATCCATCTGGGATTCATTGGCGCTAATGAAACATGCGATAATAAATTATGCAAAACGAAAAGATTGGCAAGGTAGTTGTTTTTAGTTTGCATTTAAGCGTTAGGGAAAAACGACAGGAAACAGTAGTGTTCAGTGTTAAAGGTAACATGTAATTCCGGTTTACCTGAATTCTCATGATGACCATTGAGTCCTTCAAACGTCTTGGATGTCATCTGAAAGAGAGCATCGAGGGGGGACGAGTCGGATGAGTTTCGCCTACCGTTCGATTTATTCTGGGCGTCCCAGGGGCGAACTATTCTCTGCTGTACAACTACATCTCTGTCAGCATGTCGACCAGCACTGGTCGCACTAGCACTTATATCTTTATGGCCATCTCCACCACTACTTCCTTTTGCGGGTTTATGACTTAGAATATCGGAAATGGAAAAGGACTTTACTCCAGCTGGCGTCTGACCTGAGGGAGATTCCACCTACGCATTTTGAAAAAAAGTAGAAGATCATTTCAAGTAAAATTATATTCTTTTCATTTTGTCCAGATATCTCACATCTTGCTTCAGATAATGATATACGGATAACCAAGGAAATTGCTTCTGCAATAAGTTAACTAAGGAAGCATGTATGAAAGCAGCACGGATTTTGAATCAAAACAGATCTGTATAATAATACAATATATTCTTTATAATAATAACTGTCCATTTTTTCCGGTTTAACACCCATATTGGTATTAAATATCACTATCAAACTCAGAAGCATCTTGCTGACGGCAGGCTATCAATTTAGTACTGAATAACATTCTAATAATAGCAATTGTGTGGGTTCACTTTTCACTCTCAGTAAGCACCTACATTCATTTATTACCTAACGGCTGATGATGAGATTTTGTAACATGTACTGTTAATATTTATTAGCGAATTGTACTCTGGACAGTGCTGATACTTGAGAAAGTTACAAGGAAACACTGAAATATAATCTGTATCGATGAAAAAACGTTCAAAATTATATCCTGTCCATGATACGCATATGTTGGCACATTTTGTTTCACGGATCAGATCATTATCGAGTTACCAAGTAATGAAAAAAACAGGAAGACGTGTGAACTTTTGGCGGCTTACCTGAAGCATTCTGAGTTTTTTGAGGGGTCTGAAATATTCGTCTTCTGAACAAAAGTCTTCTGTGTTTGCCCGTGAGAGATTATCTGGCGAGGTTAGCGACGGTGATGGGCTTCCACCTACACTGATTAAATCGTCCGATGACATTTCATCATCTTGACTGTTTGGCGACATTGGCTGACCTTTTCCATGATTGTGCAAACTCTTATGACAGTTGCTGGAAAGTATATTAGTTGGAGGTGGGGGCGGTGGGGGAGGTGACTTTGCTTCAATTTTGTCACTCTCGGCAGGCTCTTGGTCCATTTTTGCCTCACACATTGGTTCGGCTAAAGATATCGTTTCTCCACTGGCCAGAATTGCGAATGGGATTGAGGAGGGGCTGAGCTTTAACGGTGATCCTTCCTCCTCGCTGCCGTAATAGTACACGGGTTTATGATGCATCAATTTTAATTATTTGTTACCTCAAAATATAAAACGACTCAACTTTTTGTATTCAATCGACTGCTACTTTTCCACTACTTTACCATTCGTGTGTAGCATTCTCGAACTGAATTTACGCTATAAAGTCGTCTTCTATTAATTTTCAGTGTACACAATAACCAGTGTACACCAACACTTTACAATGCAATTACAACTTCACAATGTCAAATTTGTGTTTCACTTCACAATTCACAGCCTTTCTGTTCCGTTGACAAACGTGATGTTTCATTTTATGCTTGACTGCAACTACACGTGAGATACAATAGGGATGACGATAGATCCAATTAATTTCGTTAGAGGAAGAAGGTGGCTCTGATTTCTTGTTTCATATTTTTATAGTGTCACTCACAAGTTTATACGTGTTTTTAGGTGTATTACTTTATCAAGCATGCAAAGGTGACATGGGTGAATCCGGGAAATGACTGGATGGTTTTTATACTTCTTCAAAAACCAAAGCAGGTTAGCATCAATGAGAAAGACCAATATTGGGTCAAACTGAAACAACTTCCACTTTTCTTACGCACACAATATGCGGAGGCCTTTCATACGTTTCTAGATTCAATACAACGCTTCAACGATTTTATTTCAAAATTACAAAACTATCAAGCAGAATTTTTCAAATTCAATCACTGTGGCACACACAAAATTCAAATTCATAAAATTTTAATCATAAAATTTTCTTCTTGTCATATCCTTGATTGTGTTTTTTAATCGTTGAATTTTCGAATTTCTATCGCAGGCGAGGTGAAAGAAAAATGTGAATTAGATTTTTGTAGATCCTCATATCGTTACTGTTAACGATTAAAGCTGTTGACAAGTCATACGCAGGTAAAGTGTAAACGGACTGGCACTTTCTAACCCACCAGATTATGCTTTTAAACTTGGCTGAGCCGATGAGAAAGCATTTTGTGTTATTTGTTTTTCGATGACATGAAAAGTCACCGCGCGCACTAGTCAATAAACACAACTCGCCTTTAGTATTATTCACAGCGCACAACTACTCATGTCATGATGATGTGTACAGGCAGGCGTGCAGGGTATGAGTGCGAGAAGAAGAAAAAATAGCTGGCTTGCTTGTCGTCCTGTTTAGTTGATATATTTGGATTGGACATATCTGCAAAGACGTAGCAAGTTAGTTAGTAAGCAATGACACAAGTTGCTGCAGTTTTTATGTCCTGTTTTTCTATCATGTTTGGGTAGTCAACACTTGTAATATTCACTTGACGGGAGGAGCACTCAAATTGGTCAGAGACAAGTACGAATGATGATATATCTGTCAACGATTATGACAATTGATGGAGGACGAGTCAACGCACAAAGAAAACACACTTGTGTATACCAAAAGGCTGTATATTCTTTTTTAACGTATAATATCAACGCTTTCTTCATACAATCTTCAACTTCACTAGTGTGTAAAGAAGATTTATTGTTGTTTATATTTCATGTGGATATGATGCTTGTACTTCCCTTGAACACATGTATGTGGGCGGGCAAATTCAACTTATTTGCTGATATAGATTCCAGGTTGCACCTATGCGGATGTTGTGATTAATATGATTAAGAGATCAGTGATCCCAATGGCCACCTTTTTATTTTAAAAAAACCTTGAATCACCATGCAAGTGCAAACACCATGGAGCCTCACACTACCCCAAAAACACTGCAGATTTTTTCCATATATATTAATTTTTATATAGAAATAAAAATAAGCCAGGCTGCTTTTTACTAGGTACTGCTTTGTAAGTGTTTCCGTGCAAATTCGGTAGCAGAGCAGATCGTTTCATTCCAAGGAATGATGGTTTTTCACTCGTGAATCAGCCTCTAATACAAATCGACCTCACAATATCATAATGCTTATTATCATTGCTAGTGTCGATCCCATAGACAAATTATAATGTAATTTAGTTCTTCTCCGAAGAGACACCTTTTCCTGACATAGTTACTCGGCTAGCTTTCAAGTCACAATGTTAAACTGATTAGCCCGTTGGACTCACGTACACAGTCACACTAGCTCGCTCGTTGATGAGGTACTTGAAAAAGTGTAATATCTTGATACGCAATCCTGTCAATACTTCTTATCACTAGTTGTCAGGACATGCAAACGTTTGTTCCTTCAACTTGTACGCTTCGCAACACACCAGCCACATGTTTGTTTCCTCACAGCCCACTCAGCAAGAAAACAAAAATCTCAGCGTGGACAAGACAAGTTTCCCAGGTAAAAGTCATCTCTCCCTTGAGAAAGCAGTAAGGGCTTAAGATTCCACCTCGCCTCACTCTACTCACTCTGAGGTGTCAGGAATGGTTTATCATTCAAAAGCATGTATCTTTCCGACGCTCCTTCAGAAAGTGGTGATGTGCTGGTTTACACAGCCGTATTGTGAAAGATGGTTTTTTCTCTCTTGCTTCAAACTTGCCGTCTTTTGTGTTTTAGACGAAAAATGTTTTTACGACCGAAATACATTGCCAGGATTATTTTACCACTATTTAAGTGCTCATTCGCAATCCTATCTTTGTATCTTTTCAACTCCCTATGCGCTAACACTTTTCTTCATGTATTCAACACGCTGACTGGACTGAAAAGTCGTTATCACACATATAAAACTTGAGTCAACATGTTAGTGTGTGCAGAAGCCCAGGAGCACCAGTAGTGCTGGTTGTAGTAAAATAGATGAATTTTTTAGAAAAAGAAATCATAGAATGGAGCGATCTTTCTCGCCGAACAACAAACTAAACCGCAGGAACACATTGTAAAATAATATAATACTTTCAAAAGAAGCCGACTTTACAAATTTTTATAAGGAGAATCAACACATTTTCTGGGTATGAGAGAATGAGGCATGCAGTTTTTACCTATGCGTCAGGCTACGTTCATTTATCCTCGTGTATTCTTGAGGAGTGCATGCTCGTATTGGTATAAATATTTGCTGTTATAAAATATAATAATGTATGTATTAAAGACAGCGGCTTCATGAAAAAGTAACCTAGGGATTTATTAAACGGTCTTGATACTCATAATATGCGTACGTGTGGAATAACGTATGTGTTAAACCGTAGTCTGAATATGCTGTAACCCTCAATAAATAACTATTTTGTACTGCTCCTCCAAAGCTAAACTAGTACCTATTAGTTTTATGTCATACTTTTTCTATGCTGAACAATTCAACCTGAATTTTCTTTCGGGTATTCGTGCATGTACAAAAACAGTTTATAAAGCGCCTCGTCCACATTATTGCCATTTCATGTTGAGTATTTTATAAAATTTGCATAACAGAGTTTGGTCTGTATGATGCTGTGTGTATTTTTTTTGTATAAATATGAATGTGTATATATTTATGCACATACGGAAAGGGAAAGGAACACGGTTTAATAGCTTGGATGGCTGTTGGGGCACACGGAAAAGCTGTCTTACCGAGGCTGACTTTGTTCCCTTTTTATGGCAGCCAAAATGTAACAAGCAAAGCATTTATTATAGTTTAACCAATTACTTGTACATTCGATCATTAGTTTCTCGATAAACAGGTGACCATACGATGCACTCGATAAATAACAGTAATTTATAGTCATACCAACTGTCTGCTCGTAGTATGTATTGATATTTTATATTGCGCTGCTTACGTAACCGTTTAGCCGACACGCACAGTGAATTCGCTCTACTATTTTGCTTTCCACTTGATATTGACAGACCTTCGAGATTTTGTGGCATTTAATGTCGAGCCAGGCACAGTGACAAGTGCTCATTGTTTTGATCAAAACTCCATTGTCGATTTTTTAACGGAAAGGAAGAAACTACGGCTTATGAAGATGGGACAAGTACTGAAGCATTGGTTATGTTAAGGCGCTCGTTGAAATGAAATGCACGACGGAGAGGCCGAAGTGAACAGGCAGAAGATATGCGTTCATTGTTGGTGAGTGTTTTGGCCGACTTGTGGATTACTAGCTTAAGCTACATCAGTATGTACAATCAATTCTCTCATAGGGTCCATGAAAAGGTATTCATTTTGATTTATTTTACTTATTGATTCCAGCGTCCGTATGTTGTAGACCAAAGCCGCATCGTATTGGCTATTTTATTGCAAGGTGTTTATTTTGTTTAATGTTCTCTACACCTGAAACACAAGATTTGTATGCTTCACAAACAGTTAAATAACTTTTACCTCTCAAGCTCATTTAAATGACGTGGGTTTCTCACTGTCCATTCAGCTAACCGCCCAGAAAGACTTTGGATAAGTTGACAGTACAAGCTTTGAAGAAGACGCATTATTGCGTTTGTTGAAAACATTGTTTGAACATCTTGCAAGTTCAGCCTGATTAAGCATTGTTCCGCAATTATAATTTTTGAACGCTAATTGCAAAGGCTTTTATTGAATAACCAAATGAACTGACCACCATGAGGATGGTGGTGTGATTTATGTATCTCGCTCGAGAACTATTTTTCACCAGCAGGTATTCAGTCTCAGGAAATGCGCAGTTGAGGCGAGTGATATAGTCACTCAAATTGCAAACAACTTAACAAGTTGAGTTTAGCAAGCTTGTTGCCTGAGGTGCCGCCGTTGTTGCTCCTCACGAGTAAATTGAGCTTTGCACACCCACTCCATCTTCAATCAAGATTTCAACCCAGCGTATGCCTTATTACCTGGATATTCTTTTTAATATTGTAAAATTCTCATCCATCTTCCCACCTTCACGTCTCTCTAGATATCAGACTGGATATGAATGTTGAATATTCTGAAATTCATCAGCCCTTACTGGGCTACACCGAAAACGGCCGCCCAGAGAATGAATTCAACTCATCAGCATCCCCACAGTTCGCTTGCATACTAAAGACTGTACATTCAGCAAAGTTAGATGTACTGAAGCAAGCTTTTCAAGTTTCCGTGTGCTCCCCCAATAATATCTTTGCAATATAGCTAACCCTGACAGTTTGACTGGGAAACGCGAGTGAAATATAGAATGGTCGTACCAGCCACAAAACTGCATTTTCTCATATTTGTTCTCCAAACAACGTTATTGTTTTACACCCCGTGTATTTTGCTACACTGGAGTTACGGAAAATTGCATGAGGAGAGGAATAAAGTAAGAAAACGTAGCCGATAGGTATGATTGTCCGAGCTAGTTACTTTTCTGCAGTAACACGATATAGTTTGCGAAGTTTTGTGCGTGCAATGGAAAATAAACAGGCTCAGAGGTAACAATCACGAGCTGCGGCATTGCAAATGAGAGAAACTTGACTTGTAACCTAGCTAATGATACATCAAAAAGGATTTCTCCCGCTATGGGCATGCATCTTATGCTAAAGTCAGCACAAACTAGTTGCGAACAGCTTTTATAATAACAAACACATTTTTTATGCATGAAGTATGTTTATATAGAATGCTGGACATTCATGCCCAAGAAGAAATGCCTGTAATTAAGTTGATACTACATTTCCTCTATAAGTCAAAGCATTTGAAGCAAACTGTTATTCTGCTATAAAAATAAAAGCATGTAGTAGGGAAGAAAACTGTTCACAAGAGCAACTCCTGCACGTTAATTCACGTCAACTGCATCCAAGCGACTGATTGATATATGCTTACGAGTCAAGCATTTTAAGCCCAGAACAAAGTCACGACCATGTTACAAGTCTGCAAATAAGGAACTCTGCTGTTCATTTCTGCTTGAGCTCTGTATGCTAGTCGATTTTTGCTCTATCATACAATGCAAAAAATAACCCTGCCGGTCCATGGTATCCAGGCCGGTAATGCAAGCCTTTATTGTTGTACCCTTGTATACATATTTTTCATCTAGTTGCCAGCCTGTTAGCATGATCGTTTTGTATGGAATAGTATGCAGCATGATCATTTTTCTTTCAAAACTGATGGACAGGCTTTTTACTCAAGTGAAGCCAACGATATTTTTTGTGTTTAGTTTGGCAAGTTGGGCAACAACTGTGTTGTCGGAAAACGAGCACGATGAGGCTCGCTTGCTGAGCATGTTAGTGATGGAAAATGAGATCTAACGAGTTTTTACTCTGTCTAGGAACGAATCAACGAGTGAGGGAAGTTAGCATGTTTGACAGGTCAATTGACGCAGTTGGGCCGCCTTCGAGTTAGACAGGCGGAGCCAAACAACCACATTGGCCAAGTTGATGTATACACAGTACAAGAAGGGATATTAGTGGGATTCTTCGTCTATGTATCCTTACATGTCGGCTTGACTGCAGTTCTCACATCCAGTTAGTGTTTCCACAAGAGATTTTTGTCTTCGCTTGTATGCAACTAGTTCCCCATTTCATGGATATGTGCAACGAAAACGTAAACCGTCCTGTGTAGAAGAGAAAAACTTACACAAGAACATTTTTAAGACTGTTATTATCACACGCTCCTGTTCTTCTTCCTTGTAGATGAGTTGATGAGATTATTATGCTAAAATAGAAGAAAATAGGAGGGTGCGATTTCAAAACGAGCAGAGTTAACTATATCCGTTCATGTTCTGAATGTAACATGCTAGTAGATTCACTTCTATTTTCGGCATGATCCATGCATTTTTTAAGATGTGAATGCGTATATGTATTGAATAAACTGCAAAACGATGTAAGTATTTGTATACGAAATGCACGTAAAAAGTCATTTCATTTTTAGACGAAACTGACCGAAAAGCGATTTACAAGTGACAAGAAATAACCAAGTCATGGTTACATTAAGCATCATTGTTTTACCGTGTTTTTACCATTACGACAGTAAACTTCTATCGAAGTTAAAAACAGGAGATGTAAAGAAACATTAGTGCTGTATGAATGGGTTGAAATTTACAAAGAAAATGTGCACTTCACTGGATAGATACCTAATTACTATTCAGGATATTCTACACCATCTTACTCGGTACGTATTTTTTATGATATTACATTCGTCGTCACTCGATTGGCTTCTTTAATTCCTTTTCGGAAGAAGGGCTTTCCAAACAGACAGTTCATGACGAGGAGGATTAATAATATATCAGATTAGATATAACATCATATGCGGTAATCATCACTAGTCCTGGCAGCAGCACTCTCCCACTTGAAAACAGAAAGGAGTGTAAAAGCACCGGAGAGAATGGGTTTTCACCTTTAAAGCTTGTTTCTTCCCGAGTTTTCTTTGCACATATCAAAGTGGCTAAGCTCATTAGCGTCTATTTAGTGTTTTTGTCCTTTCGGATGAGTTTGGGTGGCCAAAGCGGCCCGTTTCTTGGGTGGCCCTATTGAGCATTACATGTAAGCTTTTTTATATGTAACTACGCAGGAGGATAAGAATTGTTTTGGTGATGATGCCAAACCTATATTATTACATCACACGTATGCACGTATGCGGAGTCATCTAAGCTTCATAATGTACAATGATGTATTTTATCTCAAAAGGCGTAATATATTACAGCTAAACATCTATATTATTAAGTCATCTTGTCTCGTCTCATCGTCATAGGCTGCATGCATGTAAGCACTTCTTTAAAACCTTCACGAATAAAAGATCCAGGATATTATCTGCTGTTCTGAACGCCGGTCAATTACATAATTTTTTTAAACCCCAATGTTTTAAAGATTTGAAAAAATTTAGCCGCCTTTGAACTAAAGTGAAAAAGTTTTGTGTTCATATTCAATGCGAATACCTAGCAGAATATATTAGCGAGTTTAACTTAAACCGTAAAGTTTGAAAATTTTGACAATATATTAGAACGAAAAGTACAGAAATTACTGCAATTATTTGCCAGATTAATTCAATGCGAATACTGGCAGAATATATTAGCGAGTTTAACTTAAACCGTAAAGTTTGAAAATTTTGACAATATATTAGAACGAAAAGTACAGAAATTACTGCAATTATTTGCCAGATTAGTGCCCAAACAGCTTAATTATGTTGAAAAAATGTTAAACTACTCAACCATTATTTCGGGCACAGCAACTTATTAAAAAACATTTAAAGTTTATGTCTTAAAGCATTGAATCCATTTCCCCTCGTTTCATTGTTTTAAAAAAGCGAAGTCATCAAAGATTATGGATCTATTAATGGTTAAATATGGTATAAGAATTAATTTAAAATTGTTGGTAGCCAGACCCGCCCGGATGTGAAAAGCTTCTGCTTTCTCTATAAAAGTATATATACCTAATAATACGTTTTTCATTGTGATAATGCCAATAATTAAGTGGTATTGACATTGGTCTTCCGGGTATCCTTAAAATTACGCTTTTATATTCTCTTACTATACAATTTTTTTTCTCCCGGCACAATAGATGTAATCAAGAAGCGACTGCACAAGAAGAATAGAGAATGGTTAACTCTTTTCATAATAATAATATGAAAAATCATCGTCTTCATTATTTCCAGATTATTATTACAGTTGCTGATATTATTATCGGACTGAAAAAAAGATTATTCGGAATCTTATATAGAAGCAACGTTTACATAATAGAAGCATGTCGGGTGCGTCTACCTACTTGATTGGCAAAACGATGGGATTACGATCATAACCAAAACAGCCAGAAAGAATAAGTAATGAACGATGTAGAGCCAAGCCCACCTTTACCTTCCTCCTGAAGGAGTCCTATCAATTTTCTCAATTCTTCATTAACTTTTTTTGGTCAGGTTGGATTAAGTTACTTGCACGGTTGCCACCACCGCCGTCGATGGTAAGTTAATATGTGACTGACTCCGTCTTCAATTTTTTTTCTGCATCACGTAAAGCTAGCGTACTTCAATATTATTATTATTAGCTTTGTGATCGTGAAAGCCATCAGAGTACCAGATTGTAACGTCTGATACTGCCATCCAAGTTCTGGAAAGCGATTTTTCGAAAGACTTTTTAGTTCTTTTGGCAAGGTTCATATTTCACTAATATTTCTGCGTTTTGATTGAACGAACCTCATTGTCATTAAAAACAGCTCCATAAAACCTGAAGATAAAACAACATCCCACGTTGTGCAGATGTAAAAATAATGTAATTTGTGACTTCATGATGTTAGCCAACTGATTGCTCCATACGTCCATCATGTAGAAAATTTCCCTCCGTTAGGCAAACCGGGATGCTTTAATACAGCATTGCAAGGACATGAACATCGTAAACATTCATATCCAATTTTCTCTCCTTTCCCCCCTCTAAAGTACATTCCTTGTACTGTCCTGATACCGACTGTTGTTTGTGAAAATATCACTACCGCTATTCACGGTTCCCTTATCGTGGTCTTTATTGCTATTCTTCTGTTTTCTTCATCCAGCGGCTGTCCAATTTGCCTGAAATATGTAATATCAGTTTTATAATACTT
The DNA here is from genome assembly GCA_019593645.1 of Akabosia matsudoensis. NCBI lineage: Eukaryota > Metazoa > Arthropoda > Collembola > Entomobryomorpha > Paronellidae > Akabosia > Akabosia matsudoensis. Next base: position 19,475 of record VICI01000736.1, read on the forward strand.
ACTTAGTAATCGTTTTTTTAAAGCCCTTCGTTATTTATCTACAATACAAAATACAATGTCTTCTGGTAAAAAAGGTGTAATTCAACATCATTCGGTTCGGAAACTTACGTACGTAACTTTACACCACCAATGGAGTTTGTTCACTTCTCTTTTTAAATATTACTTTTCATTAGATTTTTTCTACTATCATCATCTTCACGCTTTTCACTCTTGGAGTTGTTACACAGAGAGCAGGTAATCAGCAGGAGACTTTGTACAGATCTGGGATAAAGTGAGAATGCGCTGGTCGATTGTTTCTTGTCGCTTACTGTGCGAGGTGAATGGTAGCTGAATAAATGTTGTTTAGTGGTGGCGGTCGTGGTGATCACAATGATGATAGTAGGAGATGCGGTAGAGCACCAGGAAAATGTCTCAATTAAAAAACAGCCACGTCTATGCATATCATATAAACCTTGTTGATATATGCAAAGCGCGCCCATGCTTTTCAAACAATAATCGAAAACCTTTGACTGGCTTTATTTTTTTATATTTTTGTTCATAATCATAATCCATTAAATTATTTCTTTTGTTACATGATCTCGATCCAGCTCCAGCATGCAATCAACACGCAAATGCAAATAATATTTTTTGCAACGGTTAAGTGCAATCAATTTACGAAATCTTCAGAAAACGAACAAACATACGAAAAATTTACTTACCTTCGGGAATAAACTTTTTTTATATAAAAAGCTACAGTGTGTAAAAAATCCTGTGTTCCTTATTTTGCCACACACAGACTCAAAAGCATCCGTGTCGTCCTCTATTATTTGCTCATCTATCGCTCGCAAAAAAACACATTTTCATGTAGACAAGACACCACTTTGTACTTCTATTTCTTTCTCGTGGTTGTCAAAATTATTAACTTGTCATGAAAATATGTGTGAGGAGAAAACGACGTAATTAACTATCAAGTGTGTTCTATTTCAAACAGTAGTGGCACACATCCACATCATATTTCTTTCAACTAGCTCTTCATTATGTGTATGTGTCTGCCCGTTTGTGCTACTCTGGTAAAATAAAAGCTACTAAGCCACAACACGACTATAATAACGAAGCTGAAGCAAATCATAAAAGAAAATGAACAAACAGCTACGAAAATAATAAAGGAAAACTGATAGAATGGCCATCCTCAGTTAAGAAATCGTATTGAAAACATAATGAGAGGCTTCCAATGATGTCTCACTCCGAACATATTGCCAAGTTATGACTCCTGACACTACCCGACATCTAGCCCGTGACCAATTGAACTCAAAAACAAAAGGAGGGTTTCCAAAGGCCTAAAGCATCGCTCTAATAAGTTTGGACAAAATCAAAGAAAAAAATTTACCCCGGACTTTAAGTTTGGCCGATTTGATTGAAATTTCATAGCTTATTGGATACGGTCTAAAGCATCACTTACTACACCAAGTTTAGTGAAAATACGTCGAATCGTATGGCCTATAGAGCCTCTAGAGTTAGACAGTCAGACAGGCAGACAGACAGACGAGCTCATCAAAGTCATTACTTTCTGAACTTCGTAACTTTCAGCTTCGTAGTAAACAGCGCGGGTTAGGATAGAACTGTGCTTGAGGTGGGATTCAAACATCATCCTTAGTCACCACCACCAACATTGAAAAACGAAGAATATTCATATCATGATAAAACATCAAACCTTTCAACTATTTCACATCAGCAAACAAAATGAAGACGAATGCATATGCTGTTAAGACTAAACTGAGAGACAATTCAAAAAAAGTAGAGTTGATACTAGACAAGAAAATAAACAGGAGGTCTGATAAGACAAGAAGGAACAGATAGCACAAACCATCCTCGTCGCGTTTTTTTCCCTTGAGGCGAACGTTTTCCGTTTGTGATTTGTTTGACATGGTTTTCCCTGTGTGAAATTAAATTTAACGAAGAATGGAGACAGCACAAATTGTTTCAGACAATTTTTCATGAGTATTCTTCGACTCTAAAGCGCTATTCTTGTTATAGAGAAAAAAGAAAAAAATGACAGAAAGGATTATTTTCGCACATAAAGACACTTATTGTTAGCTTGTATAAATTTTTAGCATATTAGCGGTAAGGAGACAAACGAAAGAATTCCGTTCATAAATAATAATAATATTATGAGTTTATATCAAGTTTTCCTTTGTTCACCGATAAAATATGGTTGCCAGTTTAAAAATGGGCGAAGTGCTCTACTACCAATCAACTCTACAACTTTTTTCCCACTTCTAAAGAGACGGACAGTTTATTCAGTCGGCAAACTTTGCGAACATTACCTTTTTTCAAATTTATATTTCGCGTTCACTGTTTCATGCAGTTTTTATTGCGTTTTCTAAAGGAGCATCATAATCAATAGCTCAACAAATGATTGCATTTTCTGCGTTAGAGTAAACTAAAATTTTTATGTACTCATTCGTCCATGATGTATCGGATATCATGCATTGTCCCCAGTTGTTTTAATGAATCTTTCAAAAAAACATTAAAATATGACGTTTTTGCCATACAATTGTATATGACGTATGATGTTAACCAATTCAAAGCTATGTATTTTCCTCTTTTTTTTGTTACCATCAATTTTTTTGCTTTCGGTTGTCTCGTCATAAAAGACGCTCTACTCTTGGTTTTACTGTTTTTTGTAAACCTCAGTGCAAAGAAATTTTAGATTTTTGGATGAAAGAAATGATGTGGACTGTAAAAAGAAAGAGATTTACTATTAAATATTATTATCTTATTTTGAAATGAATAAAAGTTGGCAACCTTTTCTAGTCATTGTGGCTAGTTGATTCACGACGAGTTAATGTTTTCCTAAAAGGCTTTCGCCTGTTCAGCCATTCTGAAAAAAATTTAGTCACCACGGATCTGGCATTTAGGCTTTCAAACAAATAAATCCACTGACGAGTGCCAAAAAAAATCTTTGAAAAAATCTCTCTTGGGTCTACATCATAAACAGCCTGCCAACTAGCGTCAATTATTGGTAGTGGATTTTTTGTGTAGACATATGCATTAACGGACGTAATAAAGCCCAACAACACTTTCAAGCTCATATTCCGTATCATTAAATGACTGAAGCAATGCGAATGCACAGATGAAAGCCAACATCATTTATAATCTGATAATCTTGTCATCGTCATGACCGCCAAAACAATATGCCTTCTTTAAGCTGGTCCCCTTGAACAAAAAACTTGACAAGTTTAATTCTATTGGTGGTGAAGAACATAAGAGCCATTCGTGCTAATCGCTAAAAAAATGTTTTAATTCGTCATGCTCTACATCATTTACGAGTTGTCGCAAAGTTAAGATAGTTTTAATGGCTAATAATTTACTTGACGAAAGCTTGTTGTTGTTTTTTATCATAATTTCATATGGTACCCCAATGTCCTCGAAGGGAAACACCTAATTAGTGCATATGTATTTACAAATCCACTCGCATTATTATCATCAAGATGTTACGCAACGGTTATTGCAACTGACATATTTTTTTTATTATGCTTCCCCTTCCATGTCCCTCATTGTTAGGGTATCGACAAAGCACTTTACGCTTGAAATGTATATTTTCATGTATTTTTTAGTTGGAAACCTTTTGAGAATAAACCCTATCATTTTTTTTCCTATTTCACCATGATTTGTTCCATGTAGAATGACAGTGCAAACCATGTGTCTTGTGATGAACATCATCATTAGCTGTACACAGATATCATTGGGAAAACTTCATTGAGAAATGAATCAGTGTTGGGCACTCATTTTATTTTCGACTGACCTACAACTTAATAGTGATCGAGATAATAAATTGTTTTTGTCTATGCTATGTTCACATCCCTTCACTCATTCACTCTTCTTTTCACGAGCTCACCAGGTACAGGTTACTCCTTTCTGTAGTGTAGGTCTACTCAAAGGAAATCATAAATTTGTAAAATTTTGCTTCCGAAAAGCGTGAAAAGTCATTTTTCATTGAGATAATGTACCTGAAATCTTTGTAGTTTACTGGGTTTTGTCGGTGCTTTATGCCTACCCCAAAATGTCTACCTCTTCGCCTTATTTTTATGTGTCAATCCAACTCGCTTGTTTTAATCAAGGCAACTATAACCTTATTATCATACATATATCGATGTATGTATAAAGTGAAATTTATTATATACTTTTTTCGTTTTCCATTGAGCATCATTTTTAATGTGTCTCCCCTCTATGTGCCGTCACTTTACAGTGAATATTATCACACCGACAACGAAGAGGGTAATCATTATTGCGAGGTAATCATCATGAGATAATCTACCTTGTCGAAACCAGCCATTTTTCAAGTTGTTAAGTAATCAAGTTTACGTTGAATCTCGCTTTTTAAAACATTTGGACAGCTTAATGCTTCACTTGTATGCTCTTAAAAGACACTTTAATACATTGTTCTTGTCGTCCCTGCCAGCCAACCATTACTGTAAAAATAAAACTACCTACAATAAAATACAATACAGTAAAATATAAATAAATATAGAAAGCAAAGCTTGCAAAATATTGTATTTGCTGTTGAGAATATTTTTAAAGAAACATACTTCCGAGGATATTGAACCTCCTTAAAGGCACAAAACGAAAGAAAATAGTGAAACGCTTTGCCTATTTTTTCCCCAAAAGTGTACCATTTTCTCGATAGATTAGGCTTTTATGACTGCCACTCACATACAATCTATCATCACCTTAAACTAAAACTGAAAACAGAACAGCAACTGACTTGCACAAGCAAATTGGATACATTATGATTCTCTCGGAGGGAACATGGAAAGTCGGCGTCATGTTGTCAAACTTTGCCTCGGCTTCATATCTAAATCAACTTTAAAACCCACCTTTTCTTCCTGTTTTACTTTATTACCACCAGGAATTCCATACACACACCATTTTTCTAAAGTTTAATTAACCCACACACGACGTCTCTTGTAGTGATTTTTTATGCTAACACATTTACAAAAATGGTAAACCCTTTTGGATTCGTTGTTGATAGAGAATTTCCACTGATAACAACATTTAAATTGACTCGCATAGTAATACTGTAACTGCTCTCGGTAGAGAAAAATCATAGCTAACCTTTGCTGCACACCGAGGATATTATATATTTTCATCTGTTTACTATGCGACCAGCATTCTTACTCAGCCATTTACATTGACAATACAAAAACCATGTCCGCTTCTACAAGCACTTGTCTGCTAATTTACCATAATTTACAGAAAAAAACATCATACCATTTTGTAGCACAACTATTATTTCTGCCCATGACAAGTTTGGAGGGGTAAAGCAATAACTTTTAAATAGTCAACGAGTCATTTGGTATCTTTTCATCCACGCTAAGAGAAAATTATACTACTAGTTCTTGTGTATAGTCAGAATGTTCTAGCTCGAGAGAGACTCTTTATGTATATGATTATTACCTTTTCCCGTCCTCGAGTACTATGAACAAACAGCGTTCCACTATGTTCTGGAGGATCATTCTATTCCTCTTGTGAATAGGACACTCTCCGTAATGACAAAGACAAGAATACTTGCATAAACGACCCCACGAGGATATGGATGATGACATGTGTTGTGTTGTTGAAATGCTTCATGCCCTTATCGAGCAGTTGCCTTTTGCACTTTTTTTATTCGGGTCATTATCATAATCATTGGTATTCTCATTCAGAAACAGTCAGTGACAATAATATTAGTGACCTGGCTGACTTTTAGAGTATTGTTCAACTCCATTCGACACAAAAAGCAGGGGAAATGTTTGTCGTTACCAACTCCAACCACATACAATCAAGTATACAATTTCTTTTTTTTGTGTCTATTATGAAAAGAGTGAGAAAAGATAGGCTGGGGCAGTAACACAAAGGCTATGATTTTGATTCGTTCAGCGACATTTTTATATTCGGGAATTTTTTATGCCAAGAAAGGAATGAGAGCGAGAGTCAGAATCCCGTGAAAAGTGAGTTTTCTTTTATGATTATGATTATTCAAGGGAAATTGAGGAGAAGAGAAAAAGGGCCATGCCGTGATTATCCTAGACAGTTTTGATAGTGGCCACAAAGTAGGATGTAGTCACCTCTGCAGCGGTTTTCGAAGGTTTGTGCGTATATTCCTTTCTGAGCACGACTCTAATATGGACTTCTCTAAAGAAAAGAATCTATTTACTTTTTGTGGGAGAGAAAAGGCTCATTCGATGACAACAGATTAAATCAGTTTATTTCGTGCCCGTAGTGAAAAAAGGGAGCCGCGTTAGGCCATACAATCATTTAGCCATTGATTGTCATGATATGTACATTGTCGTTATCCTTGATACTTGTATCAAAATGTAGTGTGCCTTTGTAAACTGTCTAGGATGGAAATTTCGCAAGGATTATCACAAACTATAAACAACGTAGATTTACTGGGAACCTTTGTGCTCCAACTATTCAACTGGGCCGTATATAGAACAAATTGATGACTACTTTAGCTGATCTAAAAGCCTGATCCGAAAAAAATCCAGAAACGTTTACTGCATTGACTTCATTGTCTTATTCTTGTATTTTTCATTTCATTAAATTTAATGTCTTGGATCTACATTTCTCTCAATACCATCGGAGGTTTATTTTTGGTCCAGCGCTAAGAGCCGGGCTTTTGTTTTACGTCAAGAAGCTTCAAGTTTTGTTGCTCACGAAACCTTTCGATAGGACAATCTGTTCTTCAACGTCATTATCAAACAAATCCATTGGGGAAATTACGCAAGATTCAAACAAAAACCCGAAAGTGAAATCTTTTTTCTCAGGTTCAACCAGTATAAGGTCAATGATTATGCATATTGTTTATAATTACATTGTGTTAATCTTGGTGAAACGTATACACTCCTTTAAACAACTGACAAGGAACAGTTTACAACTATATAGAATTTACACTTGCATCTTGATACAGCGTAATAAAAAATACCAATGCATTTATTTTATTTTTGAAAATCATTCATGTGTGAGGATATGAAAATACCATTTAACGTAGTCATTTACCATTTCAGAGTGCCCATTTGAAACGCCTCTCCCAAAGCGGGTGCGCTAGCAATACTGTGAAGTAATTAACGAAGCTATATTCGTTATGGCATTATCTATCCCTCATCTGCAGCGTTGTGGCATATGAAACAGTTTTCCAACAGAAATCCATACAACAGTCCTTGTGGCATAGCAAGCTCGGCCTTCACGAATGCAATATGGAGAGCGCAACTGGCTCTAATAATTGTTTTTTCTTCGTTCCATGGTTTTTACGTCTTTTATTACTACATCAGAAAGGCAGGTATTAACGACAGGGAATTTTCACTATTTAGTGCATATTAGCTACGTCTGATTGCTCCATTAGAACTGTCTTCATTACCAAGTGAACAAGGAAGCTAAAGTGAAATCATTGTGATGAAACTAATATATCATTGTTGATCACAGCCAAGTCCTTTTTTTGTTTTCTTCAAAGGCAAAAGGAAAAAACAAGGACAAAGAAAGAAGACGAGTCACGGAAAAAGTTGGTTTTGCACGGTTTAATGTTCAGAAACATGGAAAAATTGTGTGGCAAGATGTTAATTAAGAGATCGTTATAAAAATTCAAGCTGCATCATTCTCATCGAATAGAAAATTCACCGCTAAACTAAAGAAAATGATGATGATCAGGTGGAATGTTTGATGAAATATAGCAGTATATCTTATGCACGCCCTCATGGATATGCAGAGGTTATCATAATGACATTAAGTAACAAAACATAAAGTGCAATGACTGCCAAGTTTGCGTATTAATGTTGCTACTCGTTTTTAACTAGCCCTAAAACTCGCTTCTCAAATAATAATAAGAAAGAAATTTGAATTGCATACAAGTGTTTTTATTTTAAGCAGAAAGTTAACTTGACAAACGATAAATACAACTTCCGATTTTCAATCCGGAGAGAACAATTGTAATGAAAAAAAATTGGATAAAGAGGGAAAGCAAAGACAAGCATGGAGAATTTCAAGCAATTGCACTTTCTAAGATTCGCCGTTTGATTGATTTCCTCCTCATTTCTAACTAAATAGATACAGTTGATACGTTTTGTGTGTAGTAGAGTTCACTGAGCTTCTAGAAAATGTTTTTACTAGTTAATAAAGCCGGAAAGACTGTTTGGATTGTGGCCATAATTTTTTACATAAAGGAAGCAAGTTTTGTCTTTTGTAGAGTTTTGCAAACCTAACTCAGTACGACAATAGGAACGAATAAAACATACTCCAAAATTATATGCATATTGGAAGACATATTGCCGTAAAAATATTCGTACACCATATAACGATTCTTTACTGTTTTACAAGAGATTTCGTAGTAGCTTGTAGTTTCTATGTATATTTAGGTTATTAATAACAAAGATATTATGTTCAAAGTATTGCTTTGCTTAAATCTGTTTTCGTCTTACTTTTAAAACAGTTCCTCTAATCGTCAACAATGTGCTATGCGTCCGAGGGATATATAAAATTCATATTCGTCTTCCAATTTGCATCATCCGTATCTGCCAGCGAATATGAGTTGTGTTATTTTGTGCATTGCGACAAAACAGGGTACGACGACGTTGAATAATCACTCTTCAATATATTTACCGCACTTCATTTACAATTGCAAGCGTCAAAAAACGAAATGCAGTTTGCTTATTTCATTGTGAGGCTCTCACTGCAAGAACATTCAATTGCTGTCAACTGTCTTTGAGCAGCACAAACCAATTTGATCCTCTGTACAAATTGTCTTGTCAAAAATCCACTTGCAAAAGCCGATTAGCCATACGATCAGGCTGTAAAATTATCAAAATGATTATCATATTTGATAAATTATGAAAATTTTCATAATGGCAGCTGAGCAATTTTAAATAGCCGTAATTGTACAAAGTTGCCCCACAGATTCTTTCGCCCAACGGAGCCCACCTCTCAATTGAGCACTCTTTCACAGATAAGGAATTCATACAAAAAACAACCTAGTAAAGCTTCGACTTCATAATGGATTATGAAAATGTTAATAAAGTCATTCAACACAAAAAGCAATTCGAAATGCCCCGGTGAGTATGATCGATCTCTTTACAATGTAACCAATGGGGAACAAAAGATGATATACATATGAACAACTATTTAATAGAGTGTTTCTTTCTCGTGTTCCGTTTTTCGGCGCTCCAAACTTCACGCTGAACAGATTAGTGTTGTGAAGGCAGCGAGAGATCTCGCCTGAATGAAAAAAAATGACAGATAATTTTGTTCTCCACTCTATTCACCCTGTCACAAAGAATAGAAGAAAAAAACGTTCAGTTTGCCTCCGGGAAATGGCCTACCGCATTTTTATTATTCCATCTGTCGATTACAAAAACCAACCTCCTTTGCGAGTTAAACACGCCTAAGCTCTTTATTACAGTTCATCTGCCTGATTACCTCTCACTATTTCACATTTGACCTGAACACCTCATTCCTCCTATTTTACATCACGCATAATGTAATATTTCTCTTTATATCTTTTAAAACGATACGAATTCAATGTGGATTGGGATGTTGTTTTGTGATTTACTGCTGAATGAATCTGCCATATATCGCTTACCCTTACTTCACATTAATACTTCGAAACATTGCCCCATTTGCTCTGAAAGAATGCGCGTCGTATGACTGAAAATTTGTAAATATAGAGATGTTGTTGCACCACCCTGGACATTTCCCGACAAGTAATTAAATGTTCATCCACACAAATGTGTCTGATTTTTTATCTTGGAAGCTCGAGCTCGCTAGCCCGATCGATTCTGCACTTCTTATACCCTTTAAATGGGTCCGAATAATAAAGTAGTTTATGATCATCATCAATGCCTCCGACGAATTTTTAATACCCCACACATATCGTGTGTGTGTGTTTGTGTGTATGAGTGTATTTACTTCAGGTGTTAACTTTTGCTCGGAAACTCAGTAATTATTTTTGTGCGCGTATTGTTCACTGGGTTCTTCCATGACAAGCGAAAATTATCTTCAATCTCCATCATCCCTGTTGGCATGGTGCACATAACAAGAGCTCTTTCATCATTTTACGATGATACTTCGGTACGGCCTTAAGTAAAACGCACACACAAAAAAAAGTTATGTATCATATGAAAATTGTTGCCACACAAGATAGCTTACTTCTAACTAACAGCATTTTTTCTCTCCCTTTCAGTTATTCCCTGTAGTACAATAAGCCCACTCCACTTCATTATTTAATGGTTACATTCTAACTTATACAAAAAATCTTTTGACAACCAACTAAATATTCCAGAGTAGAAAGAATATCTTCACTTTACATCCCATCATTATTATGCGCAAAAAAGTCTGAGCTCTTCTTTCAATTTTTTCGGTTGATGATCTTCGTGCGGTTCCAAATCTGTTTTTGTTACGAGTCAAATTGTCACTATTTTTCAACCGTCTTATGATGAAGTCAATTCCCAGTTTAAATAGGTAATTACAATGGAATTGATGTCTATGCCTATTTTTTTTCCTTTCTATGCCTGAAAAGCTTCCACAACTCTATTTCATCTATTGTTAGGGAACAAAAAAAGTGAATCAACTCGTGAGATCCATTTCGCTTCTGTCTTTCATAAAGATTTCGTATTTGTGTTGTTGGTCGGCCGCACACTACGAAACAACTTGTATGTTCCCTTTTGTTGTTTCCAGGCAACACCTTAGCAGTCAGTATTACTCCACAGCAAGATTTTTTTTGCCTTTGTTGATAAGTCTATTCATAAAATGTGGTGTAGATTTTCAAGTAGCACTACTCTTGCCAAGTTCGGTGTCTTCTTTCATCTTCCGCAGCTCGTGCCTCTTGCAATGATAAATACAAGATTTTTTTTCTTTATCTCGATAAGAAATAGCTGGATCTCTATACTCAACACAAAAATATGAATAAAATGAGGCATTATTTGTTTGTGAGGGGTGCACCAGGAGCAGCTGTCAATAAGTTTTTCTTGGTAACAAATTTGTCACAGTCAAGAGTTCTTGCGACCTTTCCGTTTTTCTTCTTGGTATGAATAAGATGTCATTGTGGGTAATCTTCGTTTAACGACGATTCTGTTTGCGCTAATCATGTTATCTTATGGGCGACTAGGCTAGTAACAAAAGGAGTATATAAAAGTTTTTGTATAGATTGTAAGCGATATTTATCTGACATTTGACTCAGGTTAATTATCTTGAGGTAAAGCCGTCATAGGGAGTATATTATCGAGGATTAGTAAGTTACTTCCATAGAATTTACAATTACTATTGTATACTGCAGCTGTCAGCACTCAGCACTATGTAGTCATTATTACTCTACACTGAACAGTCTGTGATTTTTGACCGAATTGACGACAAATTAGTCACAGATCGACTGTATTACAGCAAAGCGTTGCATTTCAATTGACGAAATGTACAAGATTAGGACAAATGTGTTAAGATATATCGCGAAAGTTGAAGTGCTGATCGATATTTATCTCTCAACTTCAACGTAATCGACCTTTCTCTAATAATGTAAGTGTAACTGGATTGCAATCAAAGACTCAAGACTACAAATCCTTCCGAAAGATGCAAAAAATGTAAAAAAAAAAGGATTAAAGATTTGATAGATTACATGCTAGTTAGTCCTTACATCGCTAAAAATTATTATAGCAAGCGAAAAAAAAAAATCAGCCACTTATCACAACGTTATGAACCAGGTGCTATTTTGACTCGTTCTTGATCTTGATGCCCAGCTTTTGGCCTATCTCAGCGAAATACTTTT